>VZUI01093297.1:0-65149 GCA_013401135.1 Cettia cetti | reverse complement strand
GGATGGGATGGGATGGGATGGGATGGGATGGGATGGGATGGGGTGGGATGGGATGGGATGGGATGGGATGGGATGGGATGGGATGGGGTGGGATGGGATGGGATGGGATGGGATGGGGTGGGATGGGATGGGATGGGATGGGATGGGATGGGATGGGATGGGATGGGATGGGGTGGGATGGGATGGGGTGGGATGGGATGGCTGCTCTAAGCCCACTGGCAGTGCACACTCCAGCTGGATGGTATCTTCTCACCTGAGCAGCCAGACCCCAACCCTCACCTACCACAGCCAGGACACACAGCCCTCCACAGTCCAGCACTGGGGTCCAAGCCCTGAGGCCAGTGAGCCACCAGCCCCCAAAAATATTTCTTACTCCTGCGACTATTAAACCAGCCTCCCAATTTCTCCATGCAGAGGCTGCTGCTCTGTCAGAGTCAAACAGCACTGGGGCAGTGAGAGCAGCCACTCTGGAGCCCCAGCCAAGCACAAAGAGCTCAGGGGTGGGAGCTCAGGGATGTCAGGGATGGGATGGGAGCTCAGGGATGGGAGCTCAGGGGTGGGAGCTCAGGGATGGGAGCTCAGGGGTGTGAGCTCAGGGATGGGAGCTCAGGGATGGGAGCTCAGGGATGGGAGCCCAGGGATGGGAGCTCAGGGATGGGAGCTCAGGGATGGGAGTTCAGGAATGCAAGCTCAGGGATGGGAGCTCAGGGATGCAAGTTCAGGGATGGGAGCTCAGGGATGGGAGCTCAGGGATGGGAGCTCAGGGATGGGAGCTCAGGGATGCAAGTTCAGGAATGCAAGCTCAGGGATGCTCGTGTACAAGACTCACAGTGGGAAGTCACAGCCTGGCGTGACGTCACAGCCCTTCTAATGCAGAGCCTGGCTCTGTGCATTCACAAACCCAGCCTCATCCAGGGTCACACCAGCCTTTTTTCCCAACACACGTGGCAGATTATAGAACTAGCATGAAATCCCAGCACACGGTATTGTCACCCTGCCCTGAACTCTGCATATGGTGAGAGAGTTTCTGGTTGGCAGAATCACACTGGCAACACGGCTCCTCCATCCCCACACAGCCCTTCCACCCCAGTGACAAACATCATCCAGCTGGGCTGGATGCTCCATTGGAAAACACCTGCAGTCACTTAAAAAAAAGTCAGTGGGGTTGGATTTGGATGTTGGTGGCTGAAGGAACTCCCAGCCATGCTGGCAGCCGGGACAGAGCCTCATTTATCCACAGGCTGTCACGCACAGGGGCACTTCCCATTGCTGCTATTTTCAGGCACTGTGCCCCACAAGCAGACACAGCAGCTCACAAACATCTCCACTCCCCACTCAGACACCCCAGGTAAACAGGGGTGAAGCCAATGTGTGCACAGTGCTGAGCAGGGCAGGGCAAGCTCCTGCCTCACATTTTTACCCAAAATTGCTCCCTGTGGAGCAGAGGTGCTGCCATACTTCATGGGACGCACAGACACATCCAGCCCTCGCAGGAGCAGCTCCAGCAGCAAGGGGCCAGTGAGCTGGTGCCGATCCCTGCTCACTGGTGAAGCAACCTGGAAGCCTCTTCGAGCCTCCAGGAGTGCGATGCCGGGCTCTAGACCCCTCACCTTCACACAGAATCACCTCCTCTATTTAAGCAGCACTTTCAAATTTTGCCCTGAGAACAAATCCCAGCCTCTTGTGCCAAGATGTTGTTTTCCCACACGCCCATCCAGCAGGATCGGCGCTCACCGCCCTGCCATGGCGCTGCCAAGGGCAGGCACGGGCACGTCCCTGTGCCGGTATCCGTGGGGTTCGCTCTGGGGCAGAGCAAGCCCCAGCCCTGCTCCACCGCGATGCAAACTCCTTAAAAGCTTCCACCATAACTCACTGCTGCTCCAAGTTAACAGCAAAGTCTGTTGGTAATGGCCGGGGGAGAGCGGTCAGTCTGCTGAGCGCGGATCCTGCTTCTGCCCGCACATTCCCGGACCAGGGGACTCCGCCGCTCCCACCCGGAGACACGGCCGACAGAAAGCGCTTTTGTGCAGCTCTCTGAAGGACCTTTTCCGTAAGAGCCAAGAGTCCCCGAGGACGCAGCCAGAGCCTCGGCTCCATTCCCAACACAGCTCTCCCAGTCCCGATCCCAGCACGGACGCATGCAGCTCCGCGCACCCTGCGAGGGAGGCGAGGGACGCGCAGCGTGTGCCGAGCGCGCCGGGCCCGGAGGGGCCCAGGGACCACCCCCACCGCCCCCTGCCCCCGCCGGGCCGGGCCGCGCACCCCGACACCTGCCCAACGCCAGCTGCTGCCCAGACCCCAGCCCAGCCCACACCCGTGGGGGCGCCACGCCGCGCACCCCACAGCGCGGGCACCCCGGCGGGGACGAGCCGGGGTTACCGGAGCCCAGGCGGTCCCGCTCGGCACGGGAACCTCAGCCCCGCGCCGGAGAGGGGCTGCGCCGGGGCCTCGGTAAAGTTCCGCTCAAGAAGTTTCCCTCCCAGCCTGACCCCTCCGGGCGGTCGGTGGGGCCGGGGTTCCGCCAGCCCCGCCGCCCCTGCCCCGTTGCCCGGAGCCGCCGGGATGGAGCGCGGGGAGCGGCGGGTGCCCCGGGCGAATATCCGGCCCCGATCCCGATTCTCGGGGCCCTTCCAGCGCATCCCTCCCTCCCACCCCCCACACAACTTTCCTAATCCTGCAACTCCCCGTGCCCACAGCCCAGCCCCGCGGCCGCCGCTACCGGCAGCCCGGCCGCCCCCGCCCGCCCTACCTGCCCAGCCGCCCGGCTCCGCCGCCGTCTGCAGCATCCTCCCGCCGCCTTCTCGCTCCCGGCCGTGCGAACGCGCTCGAGGAGGAGAAGGAGGAAGAGGAGGAGGAGGAAGGGGGGGGGGGGATGAAGGCAGCGCGCGCGCCGCCGCGGTCCAACCCCCCCTCGGCGCCGCACGCCCGCACGGAGTGGGAGGGGGAACCGCGGCGGCGCATCCCGGTGCTGCATCCCGCAGCTGCATCCCGCAGCGGCGCCAGGGGCTCGGGGACATCCTCCCGTCGCGCACCCCTCGGCGACGGCTGCCCCTGGCTGGGACGGTGGGAACGCAGGGGCTGCCCAGGCTCTTTCCAGGGGATTTGGGGGGTCGGTAAGGTGTGTGGCTAGGAGCTCAAAGGAGGGTGAAACAGCGGGGCTGTGAGGAGGGCACCTGAATTTCGGGGTACTGAGATGCAGTGTGCCACCAGCGCCACGGAGAATGGCGGGTCGGGTCCCAGACCAGCCCGGACGGGGGTCTCCAGTCCCGCACCCTGAGTGGCAGCGACAGCCCGGCTCTCCAGGGAGGTGGCATCGCCGGGGCTGCGGTTCTGTGCCGGTGGCAGAACCCCGGTTCCACGCTGGCCCAGCAGGCAGCAGGGAGGGACAAGAACCGTGGCCATGCCCGGGCAGCCCGGCTGCTCCAAGAGGGTGAACCGGAGCCAGGGGCAGGCTGGAGGGAGGGGGCCTGCAGGGAGATGCCGCTTCCTCCTCAGTTGTCGCCGCTGGAGCACAAGGTGCCCCCAGGCAAAGGCGCCTCTGCTGCCCTGCTCCCGCCTTGTGCTAAGGTCAACAATTTTAAGTGCAAAAGTCTGAGCTGGCCTGTCGCTGTCATCATTGTTAATATTTTAGCAGCTCCCAGAACCTTTCAGCGGGGCCACACAGTGCTGACACAGGAGAGGAGATAAAAAAGCGTCCTGCTGCCCGCCCCAAGGAATACACAGTCTAGACACGTTATATAAGCACATTTTGCCCTCAGCCAGGACACTTTGCAGAGGATCTCAAAGCACTTCCCAAAACTGCTAATTGAGCTTTGGAGCCCAGCTGGGAGGGAGCTGCTCTGGCCAAGAGCCCTCTCCTCTGGAGCAGGTACCCAGGGGCTTCAGTCTCCCAGAGCAATTGCCTGCTCGCTACTTTGCATCTGCTAAAACAGGGAATTGATGCCAAAGGCAGAGAGGTGTGATCGGCCCCGTGCTGCCACTGGCAGAGGCTGGAGGCTGCAGAATGGAGGCCGAGCATGTGCTGCTCCAAACCCCTCCAAGCCCACAGGTGCCCATGCCTGCAGGTGCCTCCAGGGCCACCAGCTGCCAGGGAGGGGGAAGCCAGGAGCAAGGAGTCCCAGTTTGAGCTGCTTCTGGGGCTTTAGATCCTGCAACACATGCAGGTGGCCCAGCAGCAGCAGATCCCACCTGTCCACCCCAGGAGTCCCTTCCCCACTGCTGTCAGTCAGGTCACCAGGAGCAGCAGTGTGGCACCACTGAGCTTTGTGCTGGCCCAGCATAAATCACTTTGGGTTTTCAGAGCCCTTTTGCCAAAGCTTGGTGCATTTGTTTGCTGTGCCATCTGATTTTCACAGTGTAGGATGGTTTGTTGTTTTGTTTTTTTTTTTTTCTCTCCCTATAAATAATTACAGGCGCTCTAATGGATCTCAAACTTTACCGTACCTTGGCTGTCAGGAGCCTGATGATGATGGTGTAGCCTTCTTCTCCAAGGAGCTGAGGCAGGGCTGGGGCTTCTGCACAATTTTTCCACTTACTTTAACCCTTTCAGCCTCATCCTGCTGATGCCTTTTAGCTTTCATGTTTTTCAGATTTTGTGCTGCCCAGGGGTGCAGCTCTGAGCCTCACATTCAGGGTCATTCAGCTCTGCACAGAGCAGGGACACAAAGCAATTCCTTTTTCTGCTGCACACCAAGGACAACTTTCAGGCCCAAAATCACAAACAAGGGTGGCTGAAGGGAGGAACAAGAAGGATGGGACCTCACAACCTGAAGCTGTAATTGGACAATTAAACCCCAATATGCAAGTGGACCAAAACTTATAAAAATATAAGATCTGATGACTGCTCAGCCATTTTGTGACCATTCTTAGTCCACCTTGGGTGTAGCCCTGGTCAGGCCCTGTCCTGCCCAAGGTGGGTCCTGGAGGCCTTTCAATAAATACCTGCTTTATTCTGTGGCTCTGTCCAGTCTCTGTTTCAGGTCAGCCTTCCCACAGTGCAGGGAAGGGACTGTTCTTCCCTTCTAGGCACAGGGGTGAGGAGGTGAGAGATGAGGCCTCTTAACCTGACCCACAGCTCCCAGCACTGGGGAGTGTGGATGCATTTCTTCCTCCCCATGGGAACTCTGGCTTCCCTCTTCCAAGGGCAGCCCTTCACATTGCTTCTCCCCAAGATACTATTTGTGCTGAGACCACAGTCACCCTCAAACATTTTGGTTTGCTGCAGATATCTCCAAAGCTGAAGACAAAACTGAACAAAGAGAAGGTCATCTCCAGCTGCTGCACCCTGAAGTGCCATGGGACAGAGCAGCAGAGGGCACAGCACATCCAGCCCCTCCATCACACTGTAGTTGCTCACAAAATTTCTTTCAACCCTGTTCTCAGTTCTGTACAGCAACTTTGTGCACTTGAAGAAGCAGAAATGAGCCTCCAGGGAAACAGGATCAGGCACTGCCAGGAGGGAGGGAGCTATGAGGGAATGGGCACTGCCAGGAAGGAATGGGCACTGTCAGGGCAACGCTGCCTCTTTCTTCATGTTTCTGGAGCTCAGCAGCTCTGCTTTCAGTAAACAGGGACTTTTACAATTACACCAATGTTCTACATCCTTTGGCAGCTCTGACATTGCCCCACAAAGGGAGGTGCTGGCACTGCCCAGGGGCGCTGTGGTGGCACCTCTCCAGTGAGACAGGTGATAGGTAGGGGTGACAAACTGTCCCAGATATGGTGCTATTGAGACATTGCCAATCCCAAATGTGGAACCACAGGACCCCAGGGAAGGAGGATCCCTCCTGCAGCACTCACTGGGGTCCCATAGCAGGGGCTGGCTGCAGTTCCCAGCTCTCCAGGTGCAGTTAGAGGTACCTCCTTCCTTGGCACTGCATGGCAGGGACCAGCACCAGGCAGAACTCAGGCTTTGGGTGAGGAGGATCATAGGAGACAGACAGGCAGAGGAGAGGCTGTGCTCAGGGGCTGAACCAGAGTCCCACAGCCCAGAAAGGTTGGTGTGGGGTGATTCAGGCCCAGCACCACTTTCCAGGAAGGCTTGCTGGCTCCTCGGCCACCGCGCCGAGCCGTGCCAAGCTGCTCCGGCAGCTGCCGTGGCCGTTCAGCAGCTGTTGAGCTGTAATTGCTCATTGAGTCATAATTTATTTTTTTTTCCCAGTGAAAGCAGCACTGTCAGGGAATTAAAATATTTTCAAAAGCCCATAAAGATTTCATAAACGTTTCAGAGCCAGATCAGGGGTGGTTTAGCACCTTCACAGCCAGGGCCCAGGGAAGGCGATGAGGAGACCAGCAGTGGAACACTTGACAGCCCTAACTGGTTAAAGGAACAGCAGTGCTGGGAAGCACCAGCCCACAGGGGAGCTGAGTGAGGCTGCACTGCCCCTGCTCACAGCCTGCAGGGTCCATAGCCTGGGTGCAGGGGCCCAGCTGGGCTCCAGGTGCTTCAATTCACCTTGTTTCCCATGACAGCTGCTGACATGAGTTGTGGGATGCTGAGATGTGACACAACAGCACCTCCAGACCCCAGGAGAACAAAAATCAGACATGGGGAGAGTGCAGCTGCACCAGCCCCAGTGCCTTGGCTCTCACCTGTTTCTCATCAGCTCAATTAGCAGTGACCCAGCTCTGGCCAGCTGGGACGTTCAGCCCCACAGCCAGTGTGGGCAAGGGGCACTGGCCCCACAAACACCCGTGTTTGAATTCAGACGAGCCTAAGGTGTCCTCAAGAGCAGAGGTTTGCACTCTGGAAGAGTTGTGTACACCTGGAATAAGGTTTTCTGCTGCTGCAGCTCTTCCCACGTGAGCAGGTGTTTGCAGGTGACGGAGGCACCGCTCCCACCGGCAGCCCCTGCGCCGTCACCGGCTCCTGCTATTTTTAGCCTGAGTGTGGAGCTGCCTTTGATGGTCTCTCTCTCTCTCTGAGCTCTGCAAAATATCTGGGCCAGGCACACACAGCTTCCACAGCCCCACTCTGCCAGAAGATGCTTCCCAAGGAAGGACTCGGGGATGCTGGATGAACCCAGCTGGGACCCTCATGCCTTGAGGGATTTGATGGGGAGAAGCAGTGTCCCCACAGCCAGAGAGAGCTGGACTGTGGTTTGCACCGCAGGATCAGCAGGGTGATGTTAACCCTAACCCCACACCCCATGGGCACTGCGGGCAGGACGGCCCCATTCTCTAACTGGGATGCAGAAACAAGAGCACAAATGGGTCAGAGCTGAGCTGAGCACCCATTTGGGCACCCAGGGGTGCAGGAACTCCCCTACAGCTGCAGGAGGAAAACAGGGACCCCTGGCACTGCTCCTGGAAGCTGCTGGCCCCAGCACTTCTCACCAGCATTGGGCATTGCTTCAAGAGGCACCTGAGTGACTGAGGCACCAATAACTCATTGCTGGGGAGAGGTTGCTGTTATTTTATGCCCGTTGTTATTTCCTTCCTATTGTAACTTTTAATTAAAAACTACGGAAGGCCAATAACTGCTCCCTCTGCATAATTGCAGGGAGTAAATTTTATTATATAGGAAAGTGGTTTTAATTTTTAATGGACTTATTTTTAAGGAAGAGCAACACTTTGAAGGGATCTGAGAGCCCCAGTAACATTATCAAAGGGGAGAAGAGCAACAAAGATGGGTTTATTACCTGTACCCCATAAAACTGTTTAGGGGAGTTTTGTGCTTCCTCCTAATGAGAGATGAATTGCACCAGCTTCATTTGCTGTAGGAGGAAAATTAAAATGAAACTGATAAGAGCCCAGCCTCTAGCTCCTGACTTACCTCCCAATTATAAATGAAAGCTCACAGGCATTCCAGAGATGGGGCTTGATGTCTACATTAATTATAAATAAATTATCTACACTTAATGTTTAAATGAAATTTCAGATAAAGCTTTATATTTAGAAAAGCGTTGCATCAGTGCATAAATATTTATGCAAGGAGTCTGGGTGAACTGCGGCTGCTTCAGCGTGACGTGGCAGCAGAGCTGGAGCAGGGAGCCTTGGCTGGGTATTGGAAGTGGCACCGAGCCCACCAGGAGGGGGAACAGGACAGTCAGATCCTAAACCTGACCCTCCACTGGGGTTTGGAGAGGGGAGGTGATGGGACACTCTGGGCCCGTGTCAGCCTGACATTGTCAGAGCAGCAGCCCATGGCCAGGGGGACCAGTGAAAATTCCCCATGCTCCCATCTTTCTCCAGCCCTCAAGACCCTGTGGCAATGTCCCACGGGACCCCTGAGGCACGTGGTGCCAGGCCTGGGTGAGCCTTTAATGCAGCCAGAGTGGAAGAGGAGAAACCTGACAGGGCCCAGCTGAAAGCTGTGTGGGAAAACAGTAAGGGAGGAACAGAAAATGGATTGAAATTGTTCAGCCCCAGTCATTTGTGAAGAAGTCCAGATGAGGTCCAGGCAGGATCCAGCATCCTGAGCAGCCACCACTGAGGTGGGATATCATCCCTGAGGACACAGAGAGTTCCTGTGCCCACACTCCTGGCCAGCCCCAAGATCTGCTTCATGCCATCAAGATCTGGGATGCAGCAGCTTTCCAAGGCCATGAATGCATTTATCTGGTTTCTTTCTGATGCCTGAGACAGAACATCCCTGTCAGGAAGAACATCCCTGTCAGAGGGAACATCCTGGCCAGGGCAGAGCATCCCAGCCAAGGAGAGCATCCCAGCCAAGGAAAATATGTGAGCCAGGGAGAACATCCCAGCCAGGGGGACATCCTTGCCAGGTGCACACATGACCCAGCAGCGAGGGCTGAGCAGGCAGAGCTGGGCGCAGTTGGCCCAGGAATTTTAGCAGGGTCACCTTTGGTATCACAGAGCTGCACATTCCTCGTTCTGCAACGGGAGCAGTATCTCATTTCTTCCTCAATTAGCTCCTGATTATCAGTGTCCCAGGGCCCCTTTCCAGTCTCTGTTTAATGCACCATTAATAATTCATTTCTCAGATAGCAGGAACGCAGCGCGAGGTTGGGGCTTTGTGACTAATAAGTACCAGAGCAACTCTCATCTCCAAGGGACAAATGAAGGCAACAAAAATAAAGTGGAAGAATCAAAGATAATATGTTTTGTGGCCTTTAATCAAACACTGCATAATGGGTTTGATTACTCAGGTGAAGAACACACATGCACGCTGGACTCCCATGCCTCACCATGTCCCACTGCCTTCCCTGCCACAGAGGGAAATTGAGTCACCTCAAGTTAAAACTAGAGCTGATCTGCACTGCCCTCCTCCCAGAATTTGAAGTTTAGGTATGAACTAGACCTTTCCTCAAGCTGGAAAATCCCAGGACCAGATTTCCCAGTGCCCAGCAGAGCCAGTGCAGTCGCTGAGGAGTCGCATGCACGCTGGCAGCTGCACATTAAGTGTGACGGGTTTCTGACAGATCCAATTATAAAGCCAGGTCTCAGCAGAATTGCAGCCCTAAGATTTAGTGCATGAAATTTTGTTTGGGAGTTTTTGGATATTGCAGCTTGTGCCAGGAGTCCCCACAGGCCCCAGACTGTGCCAGCACCTGCAAGCTGTCCCTGGGTCTTACCCCACTGTGCTGTGTCAGTGCCACATCCTGTCTTACCCCACTGTCCCTGCCACATCCTGCCAATGCCCAGCCCAAAGAGAGTCACCTAAAAATGGCAAGAAGGAGAGCAGCCACCCCCAGTAGTGCTGAAGAAGGGGGGACCTGCAGCCCCCCTGTTCTTCTGCCCCACAGAGACGTGTCCTGGCCCAGGGACTGTCCCTGCCCCTGCCCAGTCACTGGGATCACACACAGGGCTGTAAATCACTTGACTCCCAATAGCTGAGGATCTGTCCAGGCCTTTCCACACAGCCCTAGGAATGGTATTTTTAGCCCTTTCCTAGAGAAACAAGGTGGGCATGTGTGATGGTCCTGTTCTCAGCTGACCAAGGACTTGGCTGCCCTGGGAATGCTCCTCAGAGGAAAGCAGCCAAGAAACCTCCAGGGACCAAAAGATCTGGGCCAGCGAGGACATGAGGATGAGTCCAGCTGCTCCCACAGTGCTTTGGTCTGAGAGAAGTCAAGTCTCCTTGCCAGGCATAGAGTTGTTGTGTCCCAGCCAGTGCTGCGTGAGCTTGTTCTATCAAAATCCCAGGATCAGGGGGGTTGTTTTACTTTTTCTACGTGGCTGAGAGCACAGAGTTGTGCCCCAGTGCAGACAGGGGATCCTGGGATCGCAGGTGGGCATGAAGCTTGGGATGAAAGCTGGCAGCCCTGCTGCCACTGGATCAGAGCAGCATCACCATTCCCTGGTTCAGGAACCCAGGAGCTGTTGGGAAAACAGATCTGCCTTTACATCTGCGAGGCTGTTCCATCCTCTGCCATGCACAGCTGAGCCCAGGCTGGCAGGAGCAGCCAGAAAGACGGTGCCACGGGGCTCGGGGGCTGTGGGGGGCTGGAGTCTCCCCAGTCCTGCCTTTTGTACCCTCCTGGGGACGCCCAGTGAAGAGCTGCAGCCCTTTCCCCAAGCCGGGGTGGCTCCTCTGCAGTGGCACCTCATGGCTGGGCTGGTGGGATACACACCGGGCACAGGCTTCAGCGGGGACACGCCGCAGGGACGCCTCCCTGATTCCCTCGGGACGAGCAGCCCCTGGTGTTGACATCCTCACCCCGCTCCTCCCGCAATGCCACGGGCTCGGATGGCATCACACGCTGCGTGCCGGGGAGCTGTTTCAACCTAAGCAGAATAAACCTGCACTGATTATATTTCCTGCCTCCCGGTCGGGGCGCGAGGGAAATTGTTTGATGCTAATCCCCTTGTTTAATCCACCAGCATCCTGACATGCGACCAGTCAGGATTAACTCCCGGCGGGAATCGTTTGACATGCGGCCGAGCAGGACAGGGACGCCCCCCACGCTCTGCAGGCTCCCATGCGCTCCCGGCAGAGGAGAAGAGGGGATGCAGGAACAAAATGGGGAGAGGGTTTCAGATTTTTGGGATCGAATTCCTCCACCACAAGCACTTTTCTGAAGACTGGAATTTCCCCTGGTACAGAGAGGGAAACTCCAGCTGTCCCAGGAAAGGTCACCTCGGGGTCTGATGTGCTCCCGGGCTCTGGAAGAGATACTGTGCAATAGCCAGATTTTCAAATGTGCCTGGGAAGCAAAATTCAGTCCCCATCCCCCTCACCCAGGATGCCACCGGACTCCTGCTGCTCATCCTGCTGCTGCCTGAGCCAGAAGCAGCAGCAGGATGGAGCCACCCGCAGGGCAGGACCCCCAGCCCCAGGCATCTCTTTGATAAACGTGCCTGGGGTCCTGCTTCGGTTGCTCTGTGCCCTCCTTGCTGCAGACCTGCCCTGGATTTCAAATTTCAA
Organism: Cettia cetti; assembly: GCA_013401135.1. Lineage (NCBI taxonomy): Eukaryota > Metazoa > Chordata > Aves > Passeriformes > Sylviidae > Cettia > Cettia cetti. The sequence goes on along the minus strand of VZUI01093297.1, from coordinate 53,820 downwards.
TCTGCCTGACTTTATCTTTCAGACCCAGTTCTCATTATTCCTCTCTCTGCCAAGTTAAAGAGCCCTTTAATACCCAGCAGTTTTCTCCCCAGGAAGATACTCGCATGCTGTAATCAAGTCACATCTCAGGCTCCTTCCTGATAAGCCGAACAGGCTGAGCACTGAGTCCCACTGAACACCAGCCTGGGGAAAGGGCTGACCTGAGGCACTGCCAGGTGGAGGAACTGAGGTTTCCCAGCTGGTGCCTTGAGAGGGGAGTCAGTGCTTTCTGACGCACTGATGACAAATGAAATGAGCTGTGAGAAATAAATTGCTGCCTTGCCCTGACTCTGTGAGCAGCCCCGGCTGCCGGGGGCACGGGAGTGCTGGGGCAGGAGGCCACAGGCATTCCTGGGGCTGTGCCCGTGCTGGCAGCCTGTGGGCCAGGGCAGAGCCCTTCACGGTGCCTCTGCCGGCAGAACTTGCTGCAGCAGCTGTTTGCTGCGGGGCTAATGGTGCCCATCTCCGCTTACAGCGAGCCGTGATGGCCGGAACAAAAGTGCGTTGGGGAGCTGAGATAAGCAAAGGTGCTTCGAGCCACAGACTTCTTTCAGCCTGGGGATTTGGCCACAGGAGGCCAGCTCTGAAGGATGCCAGTCCTGGAGGATGCTGGCTCAGAGGGATGCAGGCTGAGAAGGATGCCAGCCCTGAAGGACACCAACCAAGGTTGCAGCACCGATCACTGCAGCTCGGCTGCTCCCTGCTGCCAGGCCCAAGGTGACTGAGCCCCTGGGAAGGAGAAATCAGATGCAGCTGACATTAAAGCAGGGATGCAGAGGGAAGAACAAGCAGAGGCTGGATACAGACCCACTTGCTAAACCCACAGAGACTCACAGTGCTGTCCTGGCCCTGTATCCCATGAAGTCAGCTGCACCCTATCAAAAAGGGGCAAGTTTTGTTACAGAAGTTCTGGTTTGGGCACCCAAGCAGACAGACAGATCTACCAGGGCTGGTGAGAGGTTGCACCAACCAGTGCTGTGGGCACCCACTGGGCTAACTCACAACCTGAATTCTCCAAGCACAAATCAGGGCAATTTGAGCTGAGCAAAACGGTCTAGGGTCCCTGCGGGAGGGATCCTGCCTAGGGAGTGGGAGGAGAGGCCATCCCAGCCCACAAGGAGCTACAAATAACTCAAATGGCCTCATTACCCAGTTTCTGATGAACAGGAGTTTGGTTTCCCCGGGGTCATCTCCACCTGAAAGCGGGCTGTGTGCCTGACACCGCGGGAGCCTCTGGTACCAAAGTCAGGCAGGAGCAGCACTCTGGTCCCCTGCACGTGTCCTTGCCCTTCTGCAGCTCCCCGCCACCCGCGGAGCCACCCGTGACCTGCCGAGCATCCGCCCTGCTTACCGGCGGGGGCTGTCCCCGGGCCAGCGCCAACACGTGCGGCAGGACCCCGCGGGGAAGGGACACGCGTGGAGCGGCAGGTGCGAGCGCTGCAGCCCCCTGTACTCGCCCGGCCCCCTCCGGATCATCCCCCTCTTCCTGGGCATCTCCCGGTCCCGCAGGATCCTTCCCCGGTTCCCCGGGCATCCCCTGGTCCCCCCGGATCGTTTCCTGGTTCCCCGAACATTCCCCGGTTCCCCGGGCATCCCCCGCCCCCCCCCGGATCATTCCTCTGTTCCCCGGGCATCCCCCGGCCCCCCCCGGATCATTCCTCTGTTCCCCGGTTCCACGGGCATCCCTCGGATCGTTCCTCTGTTCCCCGGGCATCCCCCGTCCCCCTGGATCGTTCCCCGGTTCCCCGGGATTCCCCCGGATCGTTCCCCGGTTCCCCGGGAATCCCCCGGGTCGTTCCCCTGTTCCCCGGGCATCCCCCGGTCCCCCCGGATCGTTTCCCGGTTCCCCGGACATCCCCCGAATCGTTCCTCGGTTCCCCGAATATCCCCTGGTCCCCCCGGATCGTTCCCCGGTTCCCCGGGCATCCCCCGAATCGTTCCTCGGTTCCCCGAACATCCCCCGGTCCCCCCGGATCGTTCCCCGGTTCCCCGGGCATCCCCCGGATGGTTCCCCCGTTCCCCGGGCATCCCCCGGTCCCCCCGGATGGTTCCCCGGTTCCCCGATTCCCCCGGATCGTTCCCCTGTTCCCCGGGCATCCCCCCGGATCGTTCCCCCGTTCCCCGGGCATCCCCCGGTCCCCCCGGATCGTTCCCCTGTTCCCCGGGCATCCCCCGAATCGTTCCCCGGTTCCCTGGGCATCCCCCGGTCCCCCCGGATGGTTCCCCGGTTCCCCGGTTCCCCAGCCCGGCCCGGGGCTCCCTCTGGCGGCCCCAGGCGGGGCAGCACGGGCGGGCGCGCTCCGGGGCTCAGCACCTCGGTCCCGAACCCCTCATCCCAAAGCCGGCGCGGTCCCGAGCCCGAGGCGGTCCGAGCCCTGCCGCAAGCCCCGCGGCTCCCCCGCAGCTCGGACGCCAAAGGGCTTCCCAGGGAGCTCGCAGGGGAGACCAAGAGGACGGCCGGAGCCCCGCAGGGATCCTTGGGGCTGCCCCAGTGGGCTTTAGGCTCATTCTGCGCCTCGGGAAGGTTCGGTCTTGGGTAGGTGGGTGAGACGGGTCGCTCAGGCCACTGTCTGCGGGTGGGGTAGGGCTGAGGCAACCTCACAGACCCCACTGTCACCTGGAGACCCCTGTTATGCTGTGCCCAGCCAGCTCTTGCCACGAGTGATGCAGCCACCCCGCCCATTCAGTCTAGCATGTGTGTTTTTAATGGAGACCCATCAAAATCATAAATCAGAATGCAGAAGCACTGGGCTGTGTCCCGGACCCACAGAAACAGATGGCTCTCCTGGCAGGGTTGTGGAGTAGAAGGCAGCAGGATGGGGAGCAAGGAAGGGTTTGGGTGGTTTACAATCCCAGCATCTCATCCTTTCTATGTGGGTGCAGCAAAGCTCCTTCAGCAGCCATGGGCTCCAGCTGGGGATGTGCTGCTGCAGCTCAGACCAGCGAGGAAGAGAGGAGTGAGCCGTGCCTTCTGTCCCAGGGTGGAGGAAGCCTCTCCTTTTCATGTAGCACCCTGAAAGTGCCCTGTGAATAGTCCTCTTCTGAACAGAGCCTGTGCTAGAGGGACAGCCTGTAGGTGTCAGAGCAGTACTCCAGGTAGTCAAATGCCTTGATGAGGAACGTCACAGAGCCCCACTTCTTGTACCTCCTCTTCTCTGCTGGTGTCTCCACCACAAAGTTTTTGATGGAGAGGATAGGCAGCTTCACCTGCCGGTACAGCATCTCCATCCCCCAGTCCTGTGTGGGCAGGGAGGGGACAGTTACCCAACGCACACACAGTGTCCCCAGGCTGCAGGGCCACGCCCTCACAGATGGGGCAGTTCCTTGCTCCCAAGGCACGTCCCTCCTTTGGAGACAGCCTGTGTCCATGTCACACACATGACATAGGCGTGTGCAGCTGTGAGCTGGGGCACAAGGCACAGCCTTTTCTGTCCCGCCAGTTCTGACTGGGCTGCAGACACAGGGGAGTTGTGGGGCTCACCTGGCTGCAGGCTTTGCAGGAGATACGGCAGCCGGGCTCCCAGTCCTTGAAAGTCCGCTGGAAATGTATTTTCCCAGAGGAAACGCTGTAATACAACCTGGAAGGAAGAGGCCACCAGACAGTAAGGATGATGGTCCAGGAGACACAAACAGGGCAGCACAGGTGCTCCCATAGCCCAACCAAGTTCCTGCAATCTCCCTGTCCCAAGATCCCTGAGGAGGAGCTGGCAGCAGGCTGGTGCTGCCTGCTGATCCCTGCCCAGGGGAGACTCCTACCCAAACGTGGGGTTGATGTTGACGTGGTGCATGCCCTCCACCGTGCGGATGTCGCTGCCGCGGCACACGGCCGTGTTGCAGTTGACACAGTACAGGCAGACAGCGTCCGGGTCGTGCAGCTGCCTCTGCTCCCTGATCCTGGCCTCCTTCATCAGGCAGCTGGCTACAGCCACCCTCTGCAGCTCCCGGATCTGTGGGGACAGCGCTCAGCACAGGACTGCAGGCAAAGACAGCTGGCAGACACGGCAAGAGCCATGGCTGCAGAGGGATGCATCATCCCAGGAGCACAAGCCACAGGGCAGGACAGGCACACGCTGTCCCATGCTGCTCACACGACCCCATCCCAGGAGCTGGTGCTTCCCCAAGACAGAGCAGGCAGCCAAATGCAGGGTGCATAGGGGGCAAGAGCTGCCTGTCCCTGCAAGTGCCCACGGCAGGACCCAGGACCCACCTTTTGGCAGTACTGCTGCTGAGGCATGGCTTGCACTGCCTGAATCGCCCTCTTCATGAGCTCCACCAGGTCCTCATTGAGCAGCTCTCGGGTCACCTCTCTGCTGTTGGCTTTGGCAAGGACAGAGTAGACGCTGTTCTCAGCACGGGCACGGCCCCGGGCCTAAAGGGCAAGGTCCAAATGTTGCAGTCAGTAGAACAGGGACACAGCCCACCCTTCTGTGCTCCCTGTGAGGATGGAGCCACCTCCACCCTCCCCTGCGCCTTGCCAGGATGTTCTGCCAGGGGCTGGTCTCATCCCCAAGGAGCTGCTTGCAGGGAATGCAAAAACCCCCATGTCCCACCCCCACAGCTTTGGGGGATCCTGGTAGGGCCGGAGGGAGCCTGGACAGCACCTGCATCATGGCGATCTCATTGGTCATCAGCCCATAGCGGACCACAATGTTGCACTCAGGGATGTCCAGGCCCTCCTCAGCCACACTGGTGGAGAAGAGCAGGTTGAGAGCTCCCTCACGGAACTGCTTGATCACATCCTGCTGCTCATTCTGGGTAGACAAGGGAGGCTGATGCTTTAGCAGCTGTGTAGGGCTCTGAGGCCTGGGCAGCACCCACAGCACCCCCAAAATGTGCAGAGTGGGGTCGGTCCAGGTCCTGCCCACCCTCCACTCACCTGTGTCATGTGCCTGGTCTGGTTGCTGTAGCCAGCACCGGTGAGGACAGCGGCCCTGATGTGTTGCCCACGGAGCGTGGCCGTGGTCTGCAGCCAGCTGAGCAGGCTGTGGGCACTCTGCCTTGTCTTGGTGAAGACGATGCCACGAGAAGTGCCCAGGGGCTGAAAGTGCTCACGCAGGAGCCCCTCCAGCTTGCTCAGCCTGGGGTTCTCATAGCGGTCATCCCCAGCAAGTGCCTGCAGGCTCGCCCTGTTCTCTGCACAGGTGAGCGGGGTGTTAGGGATGCTCCCTGCACCCAAAATGCAGCCAGCATCACCCCCTCCAGGCCCCTCTGTTACCCTCAAATATGGTGTTGAGGAACTGTTCAGTGGGGTCCTTCTTATCCCTCTCAGCACTGTAGAACTGCTGGAGGCACTGGAAGGCGTCGACCATCCTCACGCTGTCATTGATCAGCAAAGCGTCGTTGTACTTGCGCAGGTGCAGGGCGCACACCCGCGTCTTGCGACAAAACATCTCTGCAGCTGCCAGGGCCAGGGGACACGGCAGTCACAGCCTGTCCCCGGGGCTCAGCCCTGCCACACCTGCACTGCTGCACCCTCACCTCTCTTCTCCAGCTCCACAATGCGCTGCTCGTAAATCTGCGTGCCAAAGTCCCGTGGGAGATCCGGCTTCTCCATGAACTGCTGGATCTGCACCATCATCTTCTTCAGCTGCTCACCAAAGGGGTCCTGGGAGCAGGGAGCAGCTCAGGACCCAGGAATTGGGGCTGCTTGCATGGCAGGACCCAGACAGTTGCAGGATCCCCCCAGCATCAAAGCTCTGGGTCAACTGATTTTTCACACTGGCCGGAGTGAAGCGGATGAAGGGACACAGCCCCTCACCCTGCAGGGCTTGGGGGGGGGTCTCATCTTCCACCCAGTGAGCAGCCCCATGGCTCTCAGCAGCTGTCCCTCACCTGCACTCTCTCCTGGCACAGGTCATACTGCTTCTTGGGTTGGGGGACATGGCTCTGCAGGTGCTGCACCTCGTCCTGCACCGATGTGATCTTCTCAGTGTCCAGGTTGGCACAGATCTGAGAGGGAAAGACCCTACTTTCTCCCTGAGCCCAGCTGCTCAGGACTGTGCAGTGCGTGGTGCTCGCTGGCAACCTGGTGAGCTTGGAGATGACTCCTCTGGGCTGCCCAGCACCCACACACCTGGGCATCAACCCCCACCCCAAAGGACACCCTGCTGAACCCCAGGGCAAGCTGTGCTGAAGCAGGACAGGGCACAGGACGCACCTGCAGGATGTGCTCTACAGCCTCCTCAAAGGATGTTGCCCCCCCAGTGCCAGGGGACGCCGTCAGCCCCAGGACCTGTGGCAGGCCCTGCTCTCCACTGAGCTTGCGCTGAAGGTACCTCAGCATGATCTTGTTGTAGACGGCATCCTTGTGCGTGTGGTGGCACTCATCTATCACCAGCAGTGAGAAATCTGCTCCGGGCCAGGGAGGAGAGCAGGGTGAGATGCTTGCTCAGCTGGGGGCTCAGCCACAGCTGTGGGGCCAGCAGTGTCTGTAGTCTGGTGCCCACCTGTCAGCTCCACGTGCATGTCCTCCTCCGTGCTGACCAGGGCGTTCTGCAGAATCTGGGCTGTGCAGATGACAATGTCGCTCTTCTTCACCAGGTCAGCAAAGAAGGTTTTGTGGCTGGTGTCCCCACTGATGGACGTCACCTTGAAGGTGTCCTGCAGTACGTGGAACTCCTTCTTGGTGTGCTGGTCCACCAGGTGCACCTGCGCCCACACGAACACACTCAGCACCGGCCAGGACCGCCACCCGTGGCTCCCGCGGTCCTAGGGCAGGGCAGCACCTTGTTGACAAGCACCGCCACCTTGCCGCCCCTCCGGCTCTCCAGGTGCCGCTGGCAGACGTGGACGGCCACGCGGGTCTTCCCGGCGCCCGTGGGCAGCCAAACGATGCTGTTGCAGCCGCGCAGGGCCGGGGCCGCCGCCTCCCGCTGGTACCCCCGGAGCTCCATTCCCGGCGCTCCGCGTCCCGCAGCCGCCGCAGCCGGCACCGGCAGGAAACGAAACTGGAGGCGGCGCGTCCGCCCGGTGTCGGCGGGGGGGGCACGGGGGAGGGCCCAGCAAGGGCGGACTGCGCCGGCCGCGCTGGGGCCAACTGAGCCGAGTCGAGCCGAGCCGCCCGGCCCGGGGATCCCCCGGGAGCCCCGGCTGCGAACTGGAATCGAAACCAAAACCGAGTGGAGCTCCCCCCACAGAAAGCCCCGCACCCAGACGGCCCCTGCGATCCGGTCTCTCCGGGACTCCAGAGCAGCACCGTGCACCCCAACCAACCCCTGCACCCCAATTTTGCCCAGTGCATCCCAGTCCATGCACGGGGATCTTCACACTTTTCCCCTCCCGAGATGTTCTTATTCCCCTCCCCAACATACTCCAGAATATCCCAGGTTGTCCCCTTGCCTACCACACTGGGGTAAGCCCCAAGGATGGAGCTGGGGCTGCACAAGGACATTTATTAAAAAAAAAAAACCAAACAAAACAAACAAACCAACGAAAACACCAGTCAAGTGGAATGGGGGAGTGGGGGCCAGAGAAAGGGGTGGAGGGCAAAGGAGTGGGGAGACGAGCAAAGGTGGCTGCCAGCCAGAGCAGAGCAGGGAGCAGAGGCCAGCACACCCTCCCTGGCACTCGGGGCTGGCAGCCCCCTGCCCCCCAGCTGGCAGCAGGGAGAGGCAGGGAGGATAGACAGGCAGGGAAGGCAGACCTGCCCCGGAGTGAGGGAAGAGCTGACAGAGGCAGCAGGAGCTGGGTGTGGAGGGCAGAGCCCCCTGCCCAGCAGGACCCCGGCCCTGGCCCGGGAGCAGCACCGCTGCGGGCAGCACAGGGCTGACCCCGCCGTACATTCAGTGTGAGGGGCAGGGGCTGCCTGCATGTGGACGGAGCAGAAACCAAAGCACTTGTGTGCCCCTGCCCTGGCACAGGGAGTCAAGGCAGAAGGCACGATCCCAGGTAAGGGGGATGCACAAGGGTCAGGGGGCTCCCTCTCCCCAGGCAAGAGGCAGGAGCTCAGTGCTGTCCCTGCCTTGGGCAGATCCTGATGAGGCAGCTCCAGCCTCACCCCCATTCCCTAGGGGAGGCAGCCAGAGCACCTCAGGAATGAAAGCACCAGCCCCCCAGCCCCTGCAGCTCCCCAAGAAGGAAAGCCCAGCTCCCCAGGCTGCTCAGCAGCACCAATCCCTCCAGCAGCTCCCACCAAAAGAGAGAGTGGGGCTGGAGCCCACAGGAGCCCTGTCCCTCCCATGGGAGGGCCGGTGGCCACAGCAGGTCTAGGCTGGCCCCCACTACTTGTCGATGAGCCCCCCCTCCTTGAGCTTGAAGTAGAAGAACTTCTCGAGGGTGTTGGCACACTTGCAGTAGTCGCTGTCGGGCGGGTTGTACTCGCGGCAGTTGGTGATGATGCGCTGCAGGTCGGCGATGAACAGCTTCTTGGTGACGTAGTAGCGGTTCTTCAGGCGCTCCGTCATGGTCTTCAGGTCTGCGGGTGGGCAAGGGTCAGGACCCTGCCCCAAGGCTCTGCATCCCCCAGCCACGGAGCTGGACACTAACTATGGGTCCCACCTCATCCCTCTCTCACTCTGGATGATCCCAAGGCTCCCACCACCCCAAAAATGAGTCCCCAGCACAGACCCCACAATTAATGTGGGGTCCTCTTCTGCAATCCTGTCCTGAGGGGCTGGACACAGCAACCTACCAATGGGGAAGCGGATGATTTCATAGTAGTCCGGTGCCTCTGACTTCTTCACCGGCTCCATGAAGGGCCACGCACTGGGGTGGGTCTGGGGAGAAGTGGGGGGGCAGTTGGAGCAATGAACACACAACCCTTGTCTGCTCCAGCACCCAGGGGTCCTGCTCCACCCACACCTGGGTCACCCCAGCAGTTCCCAAAGGTAAGGCTCTGTACAGCCCATCCCAAGCAAGGCAGCTCTGAGGGCTGTCAGGTGGACAGGCACCCCAGAGTGAGGGTCCTTTCCTGCCCACACCTTGATCTGAGCCAGGAGGTTCTTCAGCATGTTGTACAGCTGGTCTGGGTCCTTCAGCTCCTTCCTGCATGACAAAGCCAGTGCCCATCAGCCTCTCTCCATTCCACAGCCAGGAAAATGCCAAGACTGAGGCACAGCCTGAGCTGAGCCCCTAGCCCTGCTGCTGCAGGTCTACCCCCACCCCCATGCAGCACTCACCCCTTCTCCTTCCCCAGTGGTTTCCATCCTGTCTCTCCTGGAAGACAAGTGTCAGTGTCCCCAGGTCTGCACTGCAGCCATGGGGAGGGAGGACAGAGCCCTCCTGCCAGCCCCCCTGCCAGGACTCACGGATGCCAGGGACGCTCTCGATGGGGATCTGCCGCACACCCTCCTTGAAGCACGTCAGGCCTGGGTAGACTTTGCGGATCTGCGCCTGTTTCCTCTCGATCAGCTTCTTGATGATCTGCAGGGAATGGAGGTTGGGAGGGAGCAGATGAGTGGGGGCTGCAGGATGCTCCAGGGAGCCACACCATGATGTGGGACCCCACCAACCCACCGTGCAGGGTCAGAGAGAACCCCAGCCGGTGTCAACACCACCAGTCCCCCCTTGCTGCCCTGCAAGTCTGCTCTCAGAGCCAGTACAGCCCCACACCTCTCCCCTGCCTTCAGGGGGTGGCTGGCAGTGCTCACCTACCCTCCTGCCAACTCTGGGCCGTACCTCTTTCTGCTTCTTGATGATGTGTGAAAGCTCAGTGTAGGGGATGCGGGGATTCAGCTCACACTCCATCAGGGTCGCCCCCTCGTAGTCCTTGATGTACCCCAGGTAGCGGCTCTTGGGCACCTTGATGTCCTTGGAAAAACCCTAGGAGAGAAGGGCAGGTGGGAGGGGGCACATGGGAGGGGACAGGTGTGCAGCAGAGCTGGAGGCAGCTCCCAGGGAAAGGAGCCCACCTGCTTTTTGAAGTAGCCAATGGCATACTCGTCTGCATAGGTGAGGAAGTAGAGGATGTTGTGCTTGATGTGGTACTCCTTCAGATGGTTCATCAGGTGCGTTCCATAGCCCTTGGAGAAGCACCGTGAGACAGGGACCCCCAGGCAGCCCCCCTTGAGATAAACAACCCCTCCCACCCATGGAAATGACACCCGGAAGATGTCCTGGAGCAACTACCACTGCTTGGGGCTGGCCAGTGCTGAACAGGTCTGGCTGCCCAAGGGGCTGGGGCAGCCCTACACCAGCTAAAGAGAGACCATCCCGCCCACGCCAGGCTTTGGGGGGCACACATGCCTGTCTCCTTTCTCCCTGCTCTCACCTTCACTTGCTCATTGGAGGTGACAGCACAGAAGACAATCTCGGTGAAGCCTTGGGTGGGGAACATGCGGAAGCAGATGCCCCCAATCACTCGTCCGTCCTTGATCAGTGCCAGGGTCTTGTGCTTCCTGCAGGCAGCACGGCCGAGGGTGAGGGGAGCCCCCCACACCGGCCCCCCCGCAGCCCCCAGCCACGCACGGGTCAAAGACGAGGCGAGTGATGTACTCCTTGGGCATGCGGGGCAGCTGGTGCGAGAAGACATTCTGCAGCCCCACCAGCCACATCAGGATCTTCTTGTTGGACTTCTGCGAGAGCGAGTTGCCGATGACGTGGAACTCGATGATGCCGCGGCGCTCCTCCAGCCGCGCCGTCTCGTCCCGCGCCGCGTTGGCCGACAGCAGGCTGGTCTGGGGGCACGGGGGGGTCACTGGCCCTGCACACCCTCTGGTGGGGGAGCCCCACTCCACCCTGGCACACTGGGGAAGCAGCTCTGTGGGCCTTGGAGAGGACCAGAGCCACCCCAGCAGCCGCAGCCCGTACCTCAGGGCCCAGCATGGCAGCAGGGTCCGTGATGGTCAGCATGACCTCGTTCACCAGCTCCATGGGGATATCCCCCATGACACGGATCCGCTTGGCATCCTCCAGCGTCAGGCTCTCAGGTAGCTTCCGCTTCTCTCCTGGGATGGGAGCAGAGAGGCACATCCAGCGTTGGGAGGGACCACAGACAGTTCCAGCTTTCTGCTGTGGGCTCATTTGACCTTACCTGGCAGGGGCTCTGGGGTGCTGGCGTCCAGGCTGGCAGCTGAGCTGCTGCTGCTGAGCTTCTTGCTGAAGAGAGGAGTGGTGGGGACGGCAACAGTGCTGACTGCAGCTGCAACAGACCCATGGTGCCCATGACCACTGGAAAATGCCCATCATGCCACGGCAGCCCAGCCACTGCCACCACCACTGCTCAGCCACACTTGACCCTTTATCCTACAGCCCCCAAACAGGGGGAACTGCTTCCTGAAATACCTGGGCGAGACACCAGCTGGGCACCCTCTGCAGCTGGCACTGTGAAATCAGCCTCCCAGATTGGAGAGTTCTCACCGTAGATCTCCTCCTCCAGCATGGAGAGGAACCTGGAAGGGAGCGGCACATCAGCATGCAAGCATCCCAAAGGAGGAGATCCCTCAGTACTCCAGCAGCCATCTCCACATTGGCCACCTACTTGGGGAAGTGGGTGAGGATCAGTGTCCTCTTCTCCGGCACCAGCTTGTCCTTCTCCACCCGGAACTTCTCCAGCAGCTGCCGGCGGGTCACCGTGAAGATGGACTTGAGGAGGCTGCGCCCGAAGACGTGCGTGGTCTCATAGCGGGGCAGGCTGTCACAGCTCTGCGGCACATGGCAGTAGCACAGCCACCTGTGGGACAGGAAAGGGCTCTGGTGACAGGGCTGGAACCAGAGACCCCAGAACAACCATACCTCTCCTGGGACAATGCTGCTGGGAGCAGGGGAAAGAAGAGCAGGTGAACAAAGGGCACGGCTGACATTTAGAAGCGTTGGTCCCACTGGGTGCCTGCTCTCTTAGTGGACTGACGGTCTGGGAGAGCTGGGGAGTCCCAGGAGTTAGACCCCAGGGTGGCTGGCTCAGTGGCCCCTGCCCTCACCTGGTGTAGTTGACCTTGTAGGTGGCCACATCGTCATTCTGGGAGCGCTGACGGAACTGGGACGGTGTCTCCAGCTTCCAGTAGTTGAGGCACAGCAGGAACATCTTGGAGAGCTCATACATGGTCTGGCGCTCCTTGGGCGGCAAGTGGCTGAACTTGTACTGCACAAAATTCAGGACTCCCTGGGGAGAGGACAGGACAGTGGGAGGGTGCTGGAGGCTGCTCTGGGTTCTTCCATGCTCCTCCCAGGGAGTGAGGGGTCCATGCAAGAACAGCAGAACACAGGACAAGTCATCAGGGCAGTGCACGAGCCTGGCAGCAGCCTCACCTGCTCAATGTTTGGTTTCTCAAATGGGGGGCTCCCCAGGGACCCCTCGACCACAGGCTGGCTCATCTGCAAGATGCACTTCCGCAGCAGCTAAAAAGACACCATCAGACATGGTCAAAAGAGTCCCAGAAACCGAGTGCTCCAGGAATGGTGGAGGTGGTTGAATGTTGCCATGGGGCTGCTCCAATTTCTACAGCCAGGAAGGCACTGGTGTTGCCCATGCAGCTTGCCCATTCACCCCCTAGAAACTGCCCCTCTAGGGAATTCAAGGCCAGGAGAGCAGTCACTGCAGAAGAGAATCAGCCTTCCGGGTCTCTGGGCTGGGGGATGGTTCAGCGCCAGCTCCAACAGAGAACAAACAGTGGGACAGCAGCCCCCGCTCCCCCACACTGACCAGAGACTCTGCACAGGTCCCCCATGAGCGGGGCAGTGGAGACACGCACAGCCCCAGACGCACCTTGAACAGGTAGAAATACACCTGCTTGGTGTCCGTGTCCTCCTCCTTGTGCACTGACATGAAGAGGTTCTCCACATCCACCACCATGCCCAGCAGTCGGTTGATCTCTTCCTCTGAGACGTTCTCCAGGTGGGACACGTGGTCCGCTGTGCCAGGAGAAAGCCGCAGTGAGACCGAGGGATCAGCCCCGCTCGCCCTGCGGGGAGGCCCTGCAGGAGTTACCCAGTGCGTGGCCACAGCTCCGGCACGCTTCGCTCAGGTTGGTCACCGGCTGCTGCAGGTCCATGCGAGGGGCTGTGGGGGGGTTGGGGTTCTTCCAGCCATTGCACTTGCAGGCGTCGTTGGCCTGGGATGAGGGACAGGAGTGGTCATTGCAGCGGCCCACGTGCTGAGGCTGGGGCCAAAGGATTTCCCCAGCTCCCACCTACCACTTTTCACCCAGCCCAGCTTTTCTCAGCCCCCACCCTGTATCACCCACCATCCCAACACTCCCCCGTGCACCCCCAGGACACTGCAGCCCCTGCCCAGCGACATCCCTGCACCTCCCTTGGATAACTCAGCATTCTCTTCCTGCACCCCCTGCCTGCACTCAGCCCAGCACCCCCGTCCTGCACCTCATGTACATCCCAGCACCCAATCCCGCATCCTTTGTCCATGTATTCCTTGCACACACCCTCCTGCACCCCCTAATTTCCCCTCCTACACCCATAAACGTCCTTGCAACACCCTCCTGCATTCCCCACTCAGGTCAGCACCCTCGGCCTTCATCCCCCACCCATGCATAGCATTGAACCCCCAACCCTGTATCCCCTGCACCCCCTCCTGCACCCCCCATCCATGTCCGTCCTTGCATCTCCCACTCATGCACAGCCTTGAACCGCACCTCCTGCCCTTCTTGCCCTCCCTGCCCTCCCTCTCCCGCTGTCCCCCACCTTGCAAGCCGAGAAGACCCCCAGCTTCTCCAGCTTCTTCCCGCGGGGGAACCCTCGCACCTGCGCCTTGCGCTGGCTCGCCCGCTGCTGCTGGCTCAGCCCCGGCCGTGCCGGGTCGCTGGATCCCGCTCCTCCAGCCGTTACCCCGCTCGCCCCCGCCGCCCCCGCCGTTCCCGTCCCCGGGCCCGGCGGGGGCCGCCCGGGCTGCGCGGCCTCCGGCTCCGCCATGCCGGGCCCGGCGTGCGCCCGGCGCTCACTGCGCCTGCGCGCCGGGAACGCCGGGATCCGTAGTCCGCTGTGGCGGGGAGGTGGGGCCGGTGCCCCCGGGACGGCGCTCCCGGGGCCGGTTCACATCACCCGCTGTCCCGAACGGGAGCAGAGCTCCTACTCGGGACTGCGGGCGGTGTGAACCGTCCAGAGAGGATGGAGGTCCGGTCATTACGACCCACAGCGACAGCCCCTCACGGGGCGATGCCAAGCCGCGGGTGCTCGGAGGAGCCCTCCCACCCCTCCGGTAACCGGCACCGCTCCCGGTCCGGCGGCGGTGCCGGCGCGCTCGGCACTCCGCGGACTCCCGCAAATATGGAGCATGGCCACGCCCTCTTCCCCAAATGCGGTGTGTGACCCGCCCTCCGCTTCTCGCAGCCGGCACCGAGTGCGGCCAAGCGCCGGCACCGAGCGTGGCCGCGCCTCCTGACCGGTACCAAAGAACCGGCTCCGCCCTCATGGCCATTTATCAGAGGCCGCGCCCACTCCACCGTGCGGGCCGGGCTTAGAGGCCGGCTGGTGCGCGGAGCTGCGGGCAGCGCCTGGAAGGTGCCAGCACAGGCGGGGGGAACACGGCACGGGGGCCGCGGGCACCGCACGGGAATGTTCCAGCACCATCCCAAAGATGGGAGTCAATTGTCCGAAGGCTACTCAGGGGAATGCTCGGGATCTCAGGGGTTCTCAGCGCTGCACATGGCCTGGAGCCCCTCGCCCAACCTCCTCTGTCAGGGCAGAGCTGGGGAGAGGTGCCAGGGACGTGCCCGGTGCCAGCACAGCCCCGTTCCCCACCCTCCCGCGTGGGCACAGGCGGGAGAGTTGCAAAACACAGGGCTGGGCAAGACCAGAAATACCGAAACAACACAAATAAAAGTTAGGAATATTTATTATATATCAAAAAAGCCTCATGTTTTGGGCAGACACCACCCCCCGGGCCATCACGCAGTCCCAGCGCGGTCCCGCTCTGCGGCCAGCAGCTGCCCCCGTAGCCAGGCTCAGCCTGGTCCCCGTTGCTCCTCTTCATGCCTTGGCCCGCTCAGCTCCCTCCTCAGTGCTGCCAGCTGGCTGTGCCACCGCCGGCCCCATCTGGATGGGCACGTTCCTCTCGGGGGCAGCCGGCAGTGCCAGCTTGGGCGCCTCGATGCGGAGCTGCCCATCCTTGGACAGGGAGCAGGTCAGCGCTTCGGCATCCACCTCCTCGGGCACGTCCCACTCCCGCTTCAGCACCTCGTACTTGTAGGAGAAGGAGCCCTTCTCGTCTGTGCTCTGCGTCTCCTTCTGCCCCACCAGCACCACCTTCCTGCCCACCACCTTCACCGACAGCTGCTCGGGCGCAAAGTCCTTCACGTCCTGGCAGACAGAGAAGCCGTCCCCAGAGCCCTGGGTCAGGGCTGCGTTGGTGCTCGATGCACGGTCTGTGGCGATGCCGAGCCTCCCGGGGCTGCTCCCACTGGTCAGGTACTGCTCCACGCTGCTCATGAACTCCCGAGCTCTCTCCATCTCCAGCCGCATCTCCCGCTCCAGCTCGGCGAAGAGGGTGCTTGGATGTGGCCAGAGAGTGCGGACGGGTCCCAGCCACGGGAACAGCGAGCTGGACATGGGCGGCATAAAGTGCAGGCGGCAAAGCATCTCTGCTCTCAACGAGTGCTCCTGGTTGTGCTGCAGCTCTGCTTGGTGCAGTGCCTGGAGCAGTGCTGGGCTGGGGCAGGAGAGCAGCGGATTTTATTCTCCCCTGCCCAGGGGTGTGTCCCTTCCAGAACGCTCTCTCCCCACGCACCCTCCTGGAGCCATCGCCTATTTTTGAGAGGCTGATTATCCACCAGCCAAAATAGCAGCGCCTGTTTCTGGGGACAAGTCACATGCCACAAATAGGGAGCCGCAGTCAGTGCTGGGAGCTCAGGTTTCTGCAGAGCCATCGTGATGCAGCAGGGCCTATGGGGCCATGGCTGGGGGCTACAGAGCCTTTCCCTGGCTCTGGGGGCTCAATGGAGCCAGGCTCCATTGTGCCAGGAGCTCATCACTTCTGCCAGTACAGGGATTAGTCCCACCCCTAAAGTACATGTCCCGTATCATCTGCTGCCAGGCACTTCCTGCACTTTCTGGAACCCCTCTCCCTGCTGGCCACCCCTATCCTGTTGTTTCACGGAAGGATGTCTTTTCAGCTAGCCTTAATCAATCCTTACATTCCCTTATATCACTGTCCTGATCCCTCAGAACCCCACTGTGCACCCCCTGGGCATGGGCCTACGGACCATGGGCACAGATGGGAAAAATGGGTCACAGCTGAGGCTGAGGGGGGGGCAAGGAGGAGACGAGCCCACAATCACTCCATGCCTGGGAAATGCAAAGGGCACAGATTTTTGGCAAGGGTGGCTCAGGCATCCCGCTCAGAGGCTGAGGTGATGCTGCTAATTATAAGCCAGGAGAGCAGAGCTGTAAAGAGTCACGGCGAAGGTATGCCGGGCACGACGTCAGCGGTGCCTCTCCTCACGGGTGAGTAACAAGAATGAGCTGGAACGGGCTGGAAAGAGCTGAGCTCTTCTCCCGAGGGTGACGTAATGTACAGGACAAGGCCACGCCTCCGGGGAATGGGTATAAAAGCCTCCGACGGCAGTAGCGGGGCAGAACGCTTCCAGCCCACTGGAAAAGGGACAGAAGCAGCAGCAGCAGCAACAACAGCAGCAACAACAGCAGCAGCAGCGATGCTTTGCCGGATGCACCTCGCACCATTCGCTTCCAGCTCCCTGGCCAGCCGGCTGGGCACAGTGAGGACCCTCTGGCCACACGCAGAGACCATCTTCACCGAGCTGCAGCAGGAGATGGAGAAAGCCCGGGAGTTCATGAGCAGCTTCGAGCAGCTCCTGAGCAACCACGGAGCCATCGCAGCGGAGCACACCCCGAGCACCAGCATGACCCTGACCCAGGGCTCTGGGGACGGCTTCTCTGTCTGCCAGGACGTGAAGAACTTCGCTCCCGAGCAGCTGTCGGTGAAGGTGGTGGGCAGGAAGGTGGTGCTGGTGGGCCAGAAGGAGACACAGAATGTCGATGAGAAGGGCTCCTTCTCCTACAAGTACGAGGTGCTGAAGCGGGAGTGGGACGTGCCCGAGGAGGTGGATGCCGAAGCGCTGACCTGCTCCCTGTCCAAGGATGGGCAGCTCCGCATCGAGGCGCCCAAGCTGGCACTGCCGGCTGCCGCCGAGAGGAGCGTGCCCATCCAGGTCAGCCCTGCTGCCCCACAAACCGGACCAGCTTCTGAGGATGGAGCCACCAACAAAAGCCAGGTGTAACAGGATGGGACCCAACGGCCACGGCAGGACCGGAGCAGACAGGAGCAAGGCTCGGGTTTAAACCCAGACAAGCTTCATCGGCAATGATGTCATTTTTTTTTTCACTATACTGGAATGTTTTTGTATCCAATAAATACTTTTGCATTGAATCTTCTTGTGTTCTCTGGGTGTTGATTGATGGGGAGGCTGCGCCCTACTCTTCATGCCAGAGGAGTGGGATGCAGAGAGGGAAGAACCTCTCTTGCTTCTCAGGGCAGCACAAAATGGGGCCAGACAGCAGATCCAGAGGGTTCTGTGAGGGAGGGGAGGGGTGCTGGGAGCACTGTGCTGCTAAGGGAGCGAGGCAGGGAGGAAGGGCAGTCCCACTCACCTTTACAGGGGCAGGAGGGGTGCCCTTACCCTCCCCCTCACACTGCTGTCAGCATCATCTCCAGCTCTACAGCCAATACCCATCCCCACAGAATAGTGGGGGGGGGAACCACATTGGGCTGCCTGGCTGGTTGTGGTGTGGCTGTTGTACTCACATTTTCCCCTTCCCAGCTTGGCAAGGGGCTGCTGGAGTCCACCCCGAGTTCCCAGCAGCAGGGAGGGAAAAGCCCAAGCCCGGGCGCGGTGCGTAACCACCACAAACACCCGCGCTCAGGCCCAGGCAGGCAGCAGGTGTGTGGGCAGGCAGCAGGTATGCAGGCAGGAACGCCTGTTTGTGCTACAGGCACCCTGAGATCAGACAGCCCTGTGCCCAGACACACCAGGAACAGCAGCAGGCTGCCAGCCTGGATACTGAGCCCCTGAGCACCTGCTCTGGCAGCAAGCCCCTCCTTGGGAATCACAGATGCCTTCAGAGAGACCCCAGGTCTAGGAGGAAACCAGGCACACAGGGAGAGGAGCCAGCAGATGGCAACAGCACTGCACACAGTGCCCACTGGATTATTCTCAGTGGGATCAGGGAAGATCTTCTCCAAACTGGTCCATCTCTGGCTGCCTGAGGAAATCACCAGCATCCACCCCACACTGTAAGCACTGGGTGGTCCCACAGAGATCCTGAGCACCCCCAGCAGCTAAGCAGTCAAGGCACAAACAGCACCACACAAATGAGGTGTAGTGGGGGCTGCTGAAGCTCACACCCCACAGGCAGCCCAGGCTCGAGCGTGTGATCTCAAGCACTCCATCACCAAATCACTCCAGACTCTTCCTGCTTCCAGGATTTTAAGGAAATCTAGCATGAGGAAGAGGCACTGAGACCTTGGATAGCAGATGAAGGTCACACAAGCCAAGGCTGTTCATACAATTCTATTTACAGCTCTCCTGTGACTGAGCCTCTCACAGCCCCTCAGCTGAGGGGGGCAATGGGTTCCAAGTGCAGCACATCTCCATCCACAGCCTCTCCTGAGCACGGATGGTGCTGCCAGCAGCACACATGGTAGGGATGGAGCTGCAAGGGGCTGCTCCGTCTTCCATATTGACTCCAGGTGTCCCAGAGTGTTGGGATGTTGTCTCATAGTCCACACAGCAGTGACAGGAGAGCAGCATCTTCCAAGGCCATCGTGCTCCAGGGACAGGCACTGTGTTCATGAATTCTGGAGCACCATCCCAAGCCTGTCCCACTGCAGAGCAGAGCTCCTCCACACACTGTTCCCCCACTTCTTCCCAGCTTGCATTGTAGAGTTTCCCCAGAAGTATCAAGCAAGGAATAATTCCCACAAGCACACTGGAGCCAAGTGAACACCAGCAGCATCACTGTGAGGAGAGCAGCTGTACAGCCCAAACTCAGGAGCCCCATTTCTCTACCAAGGTGTGGGACATACCAGGAGTAGCCCAGCACAGCTCAGCCTCCACCAGAACTGTTGTGCTCAGGTCCAGTCCCTGCTGCATTAAGAAACATGAACATTGTTGTTATGATAGGTTTATAAAAATTTTGTTTTAATCACACAAAACTGAAGTTTGTGATGAAGACTAAGTCAACAGTTCCTCTTAAATACCAGGATGCATAAGACACTGCATTAGGCACTAGGCAGCAGCCAACATCAGTTAGAGTCTGGCAACAGAAGCCATTTAATACCTCCCTTCATTCTTTGTGGAATTACAGGCTTTTGCAATACATGTCATTCCCACCGACAGGTTACCCAAGGTTTCTCCCACCCCACCTCTGTACATCAGTAAACCTTGTGTATTCCCACCAGAGCAGGGTTAACAATATTAGTGGCATCACAACCATCAAGAAAAGGACAAATTTCTATACAAGATTTTTTGCAAAAGTTGCAACAGGATTAGTGCATTACGACAGAACCGAGAGAAAAGAAGAGTTGGCATGCTGGAGTCCAACACAAAGAAAGACAACAGGCAGCTCGTTGGATGTACTATATTGACAAGATACTGATTGGTTACATGGAGAAACATACAATACAAAATACAGAAGAAACCAGTTTTGCTTCCCTCTGCCCCACCCCAAATACTCATCATTGATTTGGTCAATAAGTGGCCCAAGAGCCGGAGTTTGTCTCTAATGCTACAGTTTAGTGGTTGTTCTGGGCGCATCATACGGGATCAGCCTCAGCTCTTACAGACAGGGAACTTTAAACACGTGTCCCAATATCCCTTTGTTTCCCATAGTGAACTACAGTGCTGTGGGACCTGGGTGCTGCTGGCCTCACCCGCGGGACGGCCACGCTGGCTGGGCAGACACCAGGTCCTGCATCCACCACCACCAGGAAGAGGGAAGAGCAGAAGTTCATATATTAAAAAAGTGACTTAAGACTTAGAATTGAATTAGTATTTGTACAGAAAGGTGCAGGTGGAAGAACTCCCTCCAGCCTATGATCAGAAAGGGATGGAGAATCACAGCGGCGCTGGCAGCAGCCGCCCTACGGTAAGTGCGATCGTTAGCGTGGGTTCCAGTCACGTCCTCCAAGGGCTCGCGGGCCGGAGCAGCTGCTCAGTTGCTGCAGCACTGGCTTCTGCTCGGCTGGCTGCTCTCCTGAAGGTCCACCACCCGATTCCTGCCCGGGCCACCAGGAGCATTCTGGGGTTCATTTTTTGGCAGTTTCTTGGCTAGAAAGAAACAGGTCGTTAGCAGGGTCCTCCAGAGAAGCAAACCTCCTCTCACTGCGTACCCCAGGCTGGGTTCGGCCTGCTCCAGCCTGAGTGCTCCTTGCCAACAGAGTTTGGGACAGGACAAAGATGCAGTTTGCACTGCATGCCAAACCTTGGCTCTGGCTGGCATCAGACCTGCTCCCATCTCCATCACCACCCCAGACACAGGGACAGGGAACCAGCTTTGCAACACTCCACACACTCAGGGAATGACCAATCACACCAGCGTGGCAAACTGGACACCTGCCCCAGTCAGAGCCACCAGCCCTGGCTGACACAGGACCCTCTTGGGCTGCAGTGCTGGCACTCAGAGCTACCCCAGCCCTACATAGGCAGTACCTATTGCCATGAAGATTTCATTCACATTCATCGCTGTCTTCGCTGACGTCTCCATGAACAGCAAGCTGTTGTCATCTGCATATGTTTGTGCATCCTACAAACAATCACACCAGAGTGCTAAAGGCAGACTGCCAGGAGGCCCAAGCAGACTTCATGCACTTCACTTGTCAATGCACTAACTGCTGGAGAAACACTGTGTCCCACCTTGGGCCAGAAATTCCCTCTGCTGTTCCTGCCTCCACCTAGCGTGGACAACCCAGGGCCATGCTCCACCAGCAGCCCTGCATGGGCAGGGTCCCACAGCTGAGCTGGGGCACAGCCTGACTGAGCCACATGCACACACAGCACCTGGGAGTTGGGTCAGCTGGGAGTGTCACCCATTGCAAGGGCACCACAAGCAATCCTGTGCGAGGGCTGGGTAAGAACCCCTCCTGAGTGCTTGTCTCAGATGAGGTAATAGTTATGAAGAGCAGAGAACAAGCTAGGAATGATTCCTCATGTGTCTCCTACCCAGAAGATGCTGTTTCACACCCTGCAGACATCCTCACATGAGTAAGGCACCAAAGGAGGCTGAGGACAGAAGCTCAGCCTGTGGGACAGACAGGCTGAGTGCTCTGTGGGCCACCTCCTCCACATTCACCAGGACCTTCACCAGCCAGGGCCACATGTGCTACGACAGAAGCAAGGGAAGGGCAGGGCACAGCCCCTGCTCAGTGGCATCCTGCAGTCCTCAGCACAAAACCTCACTTCCATTCTCCCTCCAAGCATATTTTACATAGCCGCCAACTCCCTCACTTAAGCAAAAAGATGCTTTCCTGACCTGCAACAACTTCTCTGGATTCTTACTCACCTGGAAGTCCACAGCTCTCTTGTTAGCAAGGTCTGCCTTGTTTCCTGCTAGTGCAATTACAATATTGGGGCTAGCCTGCCTCTGCAACTCTTTCACCCAGTTCTTGGCTCGTACAAATGTGTCCTGGAAACAAACAGGAGGCAACAGTCAGGAAGGGCAGCATGTAGGAATCCACAGGGCAGATATGATTAGAACAAGGCTTTCCTGTGAGAAGTGTTCTGCCTCTGCAGCACTTGGCAGCAGGATCCTTTATCAGCTCACAGCCTTGGCCAGAGCTGAGGAAGAAGCCACGAGCAGTTTTCAAGAACTTGGCACCCACAGACAGGTACCTGCAGGGCTCTGACCCAGCCACGCCCCCAGGGAGCCTCCTGGCAGCCCCCCAGCCCTGGCCACACTCACTGTGTTGGTGATGTCGTAGACCACGATGGCTGCCTGAGCCCCCCGGTAGTACATGGGGGCCAGGCTGTGGTACCGCTCCTGCCCCGCCGTGTCCCAGATCTCAAACTTCACTGTTGTGTCATCCAGACACACTGTCTGTGTTAGGAAGGCAGCTGCAAGAGAAGGGGGTTTGCCTCAGCTCCAGCAGGACAGGGCCCAGAGCCAGCACAGGAGCTCGAAGCAGCTCTGCTGTGTCACACTCCCTGCTCACAGGAACCAAGAACCATCACACAGTGACTGCACATGGCCCCTGGAGCATCCACACTGCCAGACCCTCCCAGCAGCCCCTGACAGGGATCACACGGTCCAGCGTGGCACCACCATGGTCACACCTGGGGAGCGCCAATAACAGCACCAAACTCAGCCCACTCACACCACACTCCCCAGTTTAGTAGCTGGTTGTTTTCCTGTCCCAGTGAGTCTCACACCATGTGTTACACTCAGCACAAAGGCACAGGTCTCAGATACAGACTGAGGCAGAACACTGCCCTCCACAGAGGAGAATTAGACCCTGCTTGCCAGTAAGTGACACTTTCAGCTGTGCTTGCTCCCTGCACAGGTCACAGAGGGACAACTCAAGCCTTTCTCAGGATATCCCCCAGTATTGCTGCTCAGAGACCCACGTGCCAACCAGCCTTTGGTTGATTGGTGACGGTGTGCTAATGATTTCAAGCTAATAAACTGCTAGACCTGAAAGCGCTGTGAAAGTAGTTAACAGTATCAGGCTAGAAACAGCCCCAAAATCCCAGGTCACGGTCTGAAAAGATAATTAAGAGCTATATACCAAGCTGAAGGTCTCAGTTCCAATTAGAAGCCGGAGCTGAGGCACTGGAAACAAAGCCTCAGAGACAAAGTGTGGGCTTGCCATAGCGTTATTCTCTGCTGTGCTGATCATTACACCAACAAACAAATTGTGAATCGAGAGTTAGAGCATTAACTGTTTGCCTCTATTTATAGCAAAAATCCCAGACCAGACCGAAATAGCCAGTCTTGCTTCTGCCACCCCAGACTGCCCCAGCAAGGTCAGCACCTCCTGCCCACAGGCATCTGGAGCTGGCACTCACCTCCAATTGTGCTCTCCTGGTACTCGTGGAACTGCCCCTTCACAAAGCGCAGGACCAGGCTGGACTTCCCCACCGCTGACTCGCCCAAGAGAACAAGTTTGAACTGGCAGATTTTGTTCCCAGCAGCTGGTCCATTCGGTCGGGCAGCTCCACCTCGACCTGCCATTGTGGTCTAAGTGCAGGAGTGCCGAGAGTTAAGGATGCTGCAGGTGCTGCACTGGATCCACCTGTAGGCAGGTTGCAACTGGAAGAGGAGGTCAGAGTTAGTGACAGGCTCAGGGACCAGCTGTACCTGTTCTAGAGGGTGGTTTGATCTGCAGCCACCATCAGCACAGACTGGTGGTGGTTCCTTCCCACAGTGGAAAGTTATCGGCTGTGAGCACCACAGAGCAGTTCCTGCCAGGCAGCAGCCCCTGCAGCAGGATCTCAGTCTGCAGAGCCTCCCTGCAAAAGAGGTAATGGAAATACAAGCTCTCCTCCCCACCAGTGGGCCCTCCAGCACTTCCACCCCGTGTGGATGTGACACACACCTTGCCGGGGTGAGGCAGGCAAGGAGCACCCAGCACACAATGGGTGTTATTAGAGCTTTGTCTATTCAAACAGCAATTACTCAGTTCACAGAGGTAACTGAGGTTGACCTTTGGCTCCCTCCTCCTTTCCCCAGTTCACAAGGAAGCAACTTCAGACTATCAATGCTATACAGAGCCAGCCCACTGCCACAGCGGCAGGAGGTCACGAGACATTTGGACAGCTGTCTGTTTGTCCTGAGGCACTTCCACCACAACATTCTGCACCTCCCAACAGGCCCAAGGACACCACTGGAGCCAGGCAGGTGTCTGCTACAGGGGGGGCACCTGAGGAGGTGCCCAACTCAGAAAGGCACTGGGCAGCAGCTGCTCTCTGGGCACAGGCTGCCCCCTCAGAAACTGGCAGCAGCTCCCCCTCCAGGAATCACCACCCAACCTGATCCAAACAGAGGCAGCACCTAATGATTCCCACACCCATCCTGCTGCCTCAGCACCCTTATCCCACAGCATTCCAGGTCATCAGGCTACTGGCCACATTCCTCACATGGACTGTTCAAAGCCAGCATGAACAGACAGCATCCCCTGGGATCAGGATTGCCAACCAGTCCCCAGCACCAGCCTCCCGAGTGGTGCAGAAGCACAAAACCATGGCAGGAACAGCAGAACAAGCTGATTTGCATCCTGAGTTACCCACAAGTGAATCCCAGCACCTCCCCAAGCTCTGCTGCCTGCAGAGAACAGGAATGCTTTCCAAGTACACAGTTACAGATTTAGGCACATTTCCTGTACCCTTCACAACTCCCACTTCCCTGTGGATGATAAATGCTACAGCTGATTGCATCTGCTCTGGATCACCACTTTCCCTTCTACTCTCCTAATGCAGGCTGTTTATTGAAAGAAAATGCCCCTAAAGCAAATTTCTCCTTGTCCTGAGAGTCTCCCCAAAGAGAAACAGCGTGCATCCTGCATTTTCTCAGCAAATATTAGATATCCATTAATAAGAAGTTTAAAGCAGGTCACCTGGAGCAGAGTGTCCTGTGAAGAAGGCTCAAGCCTACTCAGCACAGAGGAGGGTGTCAAACAGCTGTCTTCCAGGGCAAGGCCTGTCCAACTGTGACTGCTTGAGGTTACTTTAACTGTGCCTCAAGTTTAAGCAACCCCACAGTTTGATAAGGAACCTCCAGCCATTTCAGAGCTACTCTGGAGCCCGTGAGTGCCAGCAGCTGGAGAACATCAGCAGCTTACACAACACAAAGCACTTGAGCATACACTGACCTAGCAACATCTCACCTCAAATTGCTCTAAGCAGCAGGCAGTCAGGCACCAGGTGTTAAGCCAGCACCAGTCACCAGAGCTGGCAGGCAGGACAGAAACCAAAGAGTAAAACTTCCGAGTGCTGTGGGATGTTTCAGGAGCCAGAGCTGTGAAGCCATTGCTCTGAGTCCAGTCTTGAGTTAAGCAGTGAAGATATTTTAATTCAGAGCTGAGTCCCAGCACGTAGCACGGACAGGATTCCCCTCCCTCTGCTGAGGAAGGGCAAATACTGACAGGATGAGAAAGTTTGATATGAAACAAACCAACAACTGGCTTTGCTGGATGGTGAGGGAGCAGCGTTGGTCGCTCTGGCCAGGAGCAGCTTGGTCACTGCCAGGTTCAAGAGGCTCAGCAGGAGCTCTGCATCTCTACCAGCCTGAAGAGACATCCACCTTTTAGAGTTTCCCCTCTAAACAGAACTTGCAAGGGAACAGCTTTGGTTTAACTTTGTATTTATAACTCCAGTCTATCTGCTCCACTGCTGCTCCAGACCAACATTCTGCATAAACACTGTGTGAATCACAGTGTGTGTGAGTTATGGCCTCCCAAAATCTGATAGTGGTGATTCCCAGAGCAAAACAAGGAAATGAGCTTGTTGACATCCTCAAGTCTTAGCCTGACCTATATTTCACAGATCTTGATGCATTTTGCCATCTGGTTGTGCTACGTGAACTCCAACAGAATTAGGTGAGCACGTCTATGTTGGGCTCACCGTGGACAGCCACTGGCCAGTGCAGGCAGGGCAGCAGCCAGAGAGCCTTGACTGCTCCAATTATGGAGAACCAGATCATCATCTGAGGGTGGACTAAGGCTTGGATACAAGATTATATAGCTTCATGTTCACATGAGATGTTGCCATATATTTCAGACATCTGAGTGGAATTTAGAGACCCTCACTGGCCTTGGGCTAAGGACATACCCAAGATCTGGATGACCAGCTGATGGTCACAGGAGGAAGCAAATAACTGAAGGAAGTGCCCAGCAATGCTGCAGACAGCACCAATGCACCTCTGTGGCAGGACAGGCACTTTCTGCCAATGCCAACATGCTTGAGGATTCCAGTCAGACAAAACTCAGCTCTGCAGAGGGAACAGACAGCTGAACTACACAGCCTGAATCCGTGCTAGATCAGCCTACACACACCAGTGGACACTGACTTGAGGAACAAGGACTGCTTCCTGCTGCATGAAGTAATTTCTGGTGCTTGGGGAGCTGTTCATCCACCTCTCCCAGCAGAGAACTGGGCATTCACCCCTTCCTGCTCCCCATGAGAACCCCAGCACTGATACTCGAGCCACAGGTCAGGCAGACCAAAATAACCACAGCAAGATCACACAGACAGGGAAAGCAGCTGAAGTCCCAGCTTGTCCCAGCCTGCCATGCTAATTCAAGCCATCAAGGCCATGAAAAGGAAGGGCATGGTGGGGTACTCATGTAATCAAGATTAACAAGCATTGATTTTCCTACTAGTTTCTTTTAACAAGTGAAACCCAGCACTTGGGAGATCACAAGACCCATGAAAAGGCTCATGCTGGTTTGTTTACCTGCCCTACCCACCTCCTGCTCACTGAAGCACACACAGGAGCTCTGCATCCCACAGCAAAAACATCGATTTTTTTTTTATTGTGAAGTCTTAACATAGTTTCTTATTGGCTTTGAGATCAAAGTCAAGTACCAATTCCTGATGCTGTCCCACAAGTGAGAACCCCAGGTCTATCACTTCTGCAGTTTGTGCTCCTCCAATTCCTCCTCTGCCTGCCAGGGTTTGCTGCAGAGGGCTGTACACAGCCAGGAATATCAAATTCAAGAATCTGAGTGCCCTAAATGAGAAAGCACGTGCCATGGCTGCCACACTCCCTGCCTGCCCAAGAGCAAGACCATTCTCTAGATATCTCAGGATCTTGGGAAATAGCACCAGAGTCCATTTCAAACAAACCTACCCACACAAGAACACAAATCTCCACAGGGGAATTACTGTCAGATCCCCATGTTAACCTCAGGACACCCCACCATAGGGAAGCTGCTCATTTAAGGTGTCAGAAGTTAGAGAATCTGATATTTTTGCCCTACGTTCACCCAGTAGCAAGGACTACTCTGAAAGCTGAGGATATTTAGAAACCCAATCCTGAAGACTCTGGTTACCCAAAGGACTGCTGCTGCTCTCAACTATGCAAGGAGTTACTTCACTGGGGATTTGTTGGCTTAGAACCAAAATACTCAAGACAAAAGCCCCAGTGAAGTATTTATCTCGTTAAATAGCTGACAGTGTTACATGAATTCCTTGGCAAAGGAAGCCCTGAAGTTACCCAGTGGTTTTGCTTCACCTCACACTGCACGGGCAGCTGGCCCAGGGCTGCAGTCAACTTCAGGACACAGAGGCAGGAGCAGCTTCCACAAGCAGGTCCAGCAGAAAGTGAGTCCCACCAGAACCATACACAGACCACACTAGCCCAGCATGGAACATCAACCAAATATTTCAACTCATCAATATGATTAATTAGAACAAACTTCCCGAGTCTGACTGCAGGAGGGTCCAGGCTGCAGAGAAAGGAGGAACAGACCCAGCTGATACAGAGGAGATGAACCAGAAAACACTGAACCTACAGACCTCAGTCCCATCAAGTTTTATAAGTTTCAATACTCTACCTTCCTACCTTTTCCCTCCCCAAAGAATGAGCCCTCAGTGCCCTGATCAGCAAGGATGCAGTCTGGAGTTCAGGAACTGCTCTGAACTGGGTCGCTCTCCACTTCAGCTGGCAGGAGCTGCACTACAGCCCCAAAGTGCAGATTCACAGACCCAAATCAGCTCAGACAGCAGTTTCAGCAGCATTCCTCTAGCTGTGACTAACTTATGATACCGTAACAACTTCTCTGTGCAGTCCCATATCCAAGACTCACAAAGATTTGGACACGCTCATCTTAATTTCGAGGTAAATAGGATTTCCATTCCAAAGTTGAACTACTCATTCAGCTACAGACCTGAACTAGTACCAGCTCCTTCTCATGCAGTTGATACACACATCTGTTTCCTGACATTTGCACATCCATGGCCTCTGGGCCAGCCACAGAAGCCAGCTGTTTTCCAAAGCAGCTTTTCCAAAACAATTCTGTCCTCAGAGATTTCAAGGCCACCACCCTGCTGCAACAATCCCTCCAGCACATACTTCTGTGGAAAAGTTTTACATCACCTTAATCTCCCATTAGCTGCCCACCAGCTCCCTGTCCCACAGCGAGGGCTCTTGGAGCCCTCACCCACTTTCAGTTATCCTTGGCACAGCAAGGCTGGAGGATCAACTCACAGATGCAGCCTAGACTGACTCAAAAGCATCAAGGTTTTAATTCTTCAGCCAAGACTGTTTACCTCCTGTTCAGATGCAGAAACAGACACAGTTTCACTTTGACCAGACACCCAGCAACACATGCCTTGGATAGCACCCACTGTTCAGTCAGCAAGAAGACAACATCAGCAATGCAAAGCAGCAAACTGCAACCTGCACTGCAAAGAATCTGTGACCTTCAGAATATCTTTCCCAGACTGCACAAGGATCTCCTGCCTCAAGCAGCTCCTTATTTGGAGCACTACCAAACCAAAGCAAACATGAAAACCAATGTTTTCTTATCTGTTTATTCAGGGTTGCTCCAGCAGCTCATCCCTGTGCTCCAGGGGAGGACAGCACTACCCCCCAGAACTCAGATGAATTTTATACCTCCCCAATACTGTCACATCCAGGAAGGTTCCCTGTTTCTGGCCAGTGTCTAGAGTGTCTTCAGTGTTATTCTGACAACTTCTCAGGACTTGCATAAGAGGCTGCAAACTTCATACCCCAAGGGAAGAAAACAGCTGACTCCAACATTTCTACATTCTATCCTCTCTAAAGTCTGCTGACAGGAATACTCTGGGCTACACCCATTTCATTAGAAGCGTTCCCATTTCATTTCCTGTGTCTGAAAGCACTCGGCATTCCTTCCCCCTCCCTCTTCAGGGAGATGCCATGACCACCATTCACTAACTGTGCAGCAGCTGAAGAAGTTTGGATCAGAGCTGATCACTGGCAGGGCCCAGAGCAACCCTTGAGCTGATCCCTGCTGAGAGGCAGAAGAGCTTTGCTGTGATGGAGATAATCCCACGTCTCAGCACAACAGTTAGGTTTGGAAAAGCACACACACATCACCAGACAGTTCCTTTACACACTGCTCAACACATCACTGGTTTCACAGGAAAGCAAAGTGCACTCTACTAATGCAAAACCAGATAAATGTTTTATCTTACTATATTTAGATCCACAGGCCAAGCCAGCCTTTTCCTCATGCTCTCCAGTAAATCAAACCCTCCCCAGGAGTCCATCTCACCTTGCCTGGGTTGTTCCATCACCTGAAGAGGCATAAGCACCTACTTAGAGAGCCTAGAGTGACCCCTCCACTAGCTGCACAACCTGCAACCAAACGTCAGCTAAATCAGCCAGAGCATCAGGGGAGAGGTGGTTACCCCAGCAGATTTTTGTTCTGAAGGTATTGACTGTTCCAGTAAACTGTCATGATCATGAGGGGTCTGAGGAGATTGCAACACCGAGACCCAGGTATAACCCCAAACATTCCTGTCCTTCACCTCCCAGCTCCAGCCAGGCTCCTGCTCGCCTCACTGCAAGAATGCTTCAAGATCAGCATTGTCCTGTAGCTGCCTACAGGTACTATCCTGACTTTTTAGCCCTTTTCAGACATGCTTCTTTCACCTTATTATCCAGGTGAGCTGAAAAGAAATGTAAAAGACTTTCAGACTCAAGACAGTAGTGGGTATTTCCAGGAAGCTCACTTAGGCTTCATGGCATATCAAGACAACTGTCTTGACAAAAAAGAGTTAGCTTTTTTGGCCCCAGCCAAGGCTCAGAGCTGGCTCAGGAGCCCCAGCAGAGCACAGGCCTGATGTCAGGCTGTAAACAGGGCAGCTCAAGTGTGCTGACCCTCCACACAAAAAGCTAAGAATAGCAGATGCAAGTTGTTCCACACCAGACTTAAAATAGTCCCTGGACATATTCTCCTCTCCAGCTTCCTTACAGGATTGAAAACAGCCAAGGTCAGAGCTCCAACAGCCACATCCGAGGGCAGCAACTAAAGGTCAGCTGGGCTGGGGTCAGAGCAGGGCCAGGCTCCTTGCAGGTCACAGCACCACTCACAGCTCCTGCCCAGCCCCAGGAGCTCTGTCAGCACCTTGAGCATCACCAGGAGCAAGGTCTGAGCAGTTTCCCCAGGATTTAGCAGGGCAAACCTGTTGCTCACACTCACACCTGCACTACTGCTGCAATCCCACACTGACTGCACTCCCAGCTCACACACCAGGGTCTCTCTCACTGTGATGGAGATCCAAGGACAGCCTTGCTCGAGGTTCCCTTACAGGCAAACCACAAAATGTCCTTGCAGCCCATGGGCCTTGCTCAGGGCTCTACAGCACCACGGGTTTCCCTTCTCAAGGGCCCTCGAGGGGCACAGGGCTGTGCTTGGCACCAGCAGCGACCGAGGACAGTCTCCCCTGGAGCTCATTTGCAGCAAATCAAGTCACCTCCCTCATTTCAGCAGTTCCCGGGAACCCAGTTGGGCTTCCCAGCTCCTGGAGCTTCTATTCCCACCTCAGAGAGTGAAAAACTACTACAAAATATGATCCCAGCACGAAAACCCCTTCTCTCCTGGCACCACACCTTCCCCAATCCCACTGAACTTCCAGTCAGTCACGGCTGCGAGAGACGGGAGCTGTGCCCCAGCTCCCGGCCCATCACACGGTACCGGCTGCAGCTGCTGCCTCCTGCTCACAGCCAGCCCGGAGGAGCCTGGCCCGAGAACCCAGAGCGCCGCCGGGACGTCTGCCCTGACCCGGGCCGTGCCGCTCCTCCCACCCAGCGTGGCTCCTCTCCCGTTACCGCTCACCACGCACCGGTACCACCAGGCCGGAGCTGCCGGTGCCCCGCGGCAACACACGCAGGGCCCCGCTAGGCCGGCGCACGGCGAGAAGGGAGGGTACCCGGCCGCCCAGAGCCCCCGCCCCGCCGGCAGCGGCGGCGCCCGTCCGGTCCAGCCCCAGCATCGCCCCGCCCGGCACAGCGGCGCCACGGAGTCCCCGCTCCACTCCCGCCACGGGGCCCCCGAAGCGGCGGGGCCCGGCTGGCGTCCTCGGCCGGGCAAGATCCCGGGAAACCGGTTCACACCCTCGGGCCGGGCCCGGCCACCTCGGGACGAAACGAGAGGCCGCGGCCCCACTCACCGCCCGCAGCGCCGCTCCCGCCGGTGCGTCTCGCAGGCCCCGGCCCTCACTTCCGCCTTTACCCGTTCCGCTTCCGGACCCGACCACCCCTTCCGCCCCGCGCTCGCCCGCCACAGGCAGGCACGGCTGCCAATCACTTGGCCCCGCCCCGCCCTTGCCACGCCCCTTAAGGGGCCCCTCCCCAGTGAGCCGGCGTGACGTCATGCGCCCCCCGCGGGGCCTGCTGGGATTTGTGGTCCCTGAGGGATTCGGCGGGGGGGGGGCCTGGACAGGGCGGGGCGGCCGCGGGCAGAGACTCGGCGGAGCCGGGGCTGGAAAAATAGAGCCTTTATTTCTCGGTGTTGCGGGGAGCGTGGGAGAGGCGGGGCGGAACAACACGAACTGCAGCCGCGGAGGGGCGGCAGCGGCTGTGACTCCCGGGCAAGCCGGAGACCCTACCGGAGATCCCTACGGATCCCCTCCGCGCCCCGCTTCCCTCCAGATCCCCGCCGCTCCCGGCCCCGCGCGTCCCGTGGGGCTGCGCTGTCCCGCCACGTCCCACGGTCCCGGGCAGGCGGGGGACTCCGGGCGGGGCTGCCAGGCCCGGACGGGCTGTAGAAAAGGCCCCGTGGGCGAAGAGTATAAAACCGTATCAAAATCCCTGCGAGTGTTCGGAGTGCGGCGTCCCGGGGCACTCCGGGGACAGCCCCGCCCGGGCAGGGTCACCCGGAGCGGAGCGCACGGTGAGGGTCCCCCCGGAGCCCGCGGGGTCAGTGGGAGCTGGTGGAGCCGGATCGCGGCTGCGGGCGGGTGCGAGGCCAAGCCGCGACCGAGCAGCCGGGGAAGGAACGGGCGGAGCGAGGCGGCAGCGAGGGCGGCTGCGAGTCCGAGCTCCGGCGAGGGTCGGGGCCGGAGGTGTCCCCCCGCGGCGGGCGCGGCCCCTCGGCGCCCACCCAGGGGTGCAGGGCAGCGGCGTGGGCAGAGCGGCTGCGGACGGGGCAGCGTTTGGCCCGGGGGCTGGCGGTGGGGGAGCTGAGGGAGCTGGGGGGCACCGGGGGCGAGGTGGGCATCGGGGCAGCGGGCGGCGAGGGTCGGGGAGGCGGCGAGATGGTCGCAGGCAGACGGCAGGGACAGGCCGGGGGATGCGGGGCACCCAGGTGACCCTTGAGCAGCTCCATCATGCTCTGCAGCTCCCGGCTGAGGTGTGAAACCTCCCGGTTGAGGTGGTTGATCTGGAAAAGGACAGACAGCAGTGAGCACCGGCCGATGTCCCCAGGGTTTTCGGGGACGTGCACCCACCTCTGGTCCCCACCACACCTCCTGGTTGAGCCTGCTGATGTTCTGCTTTATCTCCTCTGCCTCCATCACCAGGGCTGGGCCACCTGCATCAGTCCCTGCTGGGGGGGACACAGACAGCAGTCGAATGCCCTGCCAAGCCCCCAGGGCCAGCACTCCGGCCTTGCCTGGCAGCTGCTGGCAGTACCTGAGGTGGGGGAGTCCCTTGCCGCACTCGGCGCCGGGTCCATGTTGAAGCAGAAGGTTTGTGACTCCGAAGTGCCTCCGTTGTCTTCAATCCCATCCACGACTCTACAGCAGGAGGGAGTGAGGGTTGCCTCGTGTCACCCCCTCTCCTCTCTGCCACCATCTGAGCAGCCCCCCGGGCCTCTCACAGCCTGGGTGGCACAAACCCGCAGCAGCGGGATAAGCCACCGGCACATCCCGGGCGTACCTGGGGCTGAGGTCGGGCGGGCCACGAGTGTGCAGGGAGGGGATGAGGAGCTTGGCCGGCCTCCTGCCCACGCCTCCATCCCGCTCCAGGAGCCGGGTGTCCCGCCGGCACTGTGGAGAGGAGCTGCGGCCGCGGCTGCCACGGGCTGGGGAGTGGCAGTTGTGCCGCAGGGCTGAGACCTGGCACAGCTCATCACCCAGGAGGCTGCTCAGGGAGCCGCGGCGCACTGAGCTGCTCAGTGCGGGCAGCAGCAGCTTGCGGCGGGAGGTGCTGGCAGGGGACTGCTGGAAAACCTCGTCGGGCTCCTCCTCATCCTCCACAATGGAGGGAAGGGGCTTCTCCGGGGCAGCACCGCTCTCCGGACGAGGCTGCAGGCGGGCAGGAGGTCACGAATGGCCCCAGCCACAGCCATCCCTGCCCCATCCTCCCCCATCGCCTCGGCAAGGGACGAACCTGTGGCGCCTGCGACAGCCTCGGGGACCGGGAGTAGCGGCAGAGCCCCTGCGGGGAGAACAGACGGTACCGGCTCAGCAGCAGGAGGGAGCATCTGCACGCCTCCACAGGGACCAGTCAAGGGCCCGCAGCTCCCCCCAGCCTCTCAGTGCCCCCCTGGACAACCAAGCCTTCCCGAGCCCCTCATCAGACTCAGTACCAGCCTCCACAACCCCTCACCCACTCTCCTTCCTCTGCTGCTGCCATGTCAATGATGAGCTGCCCAACCTCGGCCTGAGCATTCTGAGCCAGAGCTGAGGCTGCATCCCAAATTCCAGCCCTGGCTCAGCCATCAGAGCACCAGCTCTGTCTGGAACATGCAGCCAGCTGGGGAGGGTGATGCAGGTGCAGAACCTGGTGCACACTCCTGGCATTCTCCACTCTTAGTTTGTTTACATCCCTCCTGTGTTAGGGGCATGGTAGGGCTGTTTGGGACCTAGAGACCGACCTCCTGCACAACTCCATCAGACTCAGGGGGAAAGCTGGGTGCCAGGGAGATGCTCCAGAGGAGGTCCAAGCCTCTCTGAGCAGAACCAGGGGAGGAAAAGTGCAGCAGAGCCATTTCTGCAGCAGAACATCCCTCTGGAGTCATCAGCATGACTAAACCCATAGCCCCAGCTGTGTGCTGCACTCCAGGGGGCTTTGCCCTGGATGTCTGTTCTGCAGTACCCCCCAGTTCTCTCCAACCCCTATTTCCAAGCCTTCCATCTACCTCAGCCTCCAGAAATGCTCTTTCTGCCAATTCCCCAGGTTGCACAGAATCAGGACAGAACATACCTGCATGCCAGGGTGGCAGAGCTGCAACCCCCGCCCCAGCCTTGGAGCCTGGGGACTGCGAGCAGGGAGCACACACGTTCCCCTTCCATGGCCATGCACAGCCCCAGCCCCACGGCCATGAGGACAGGAAGGGGCCTGAGAAGGAGGACACGCACCCACCTCCATCTCGCTGCCCTCCCGCAGGTTGAAGGTCAGGTCCTGGTGGATGTCAGCTGTGAACTTGCTGGCATACTCAGGGTAGAGCTGCAGCACTTCACAGAGCCCCCGCAGCCCGATGTGCTGGAGGTCGCAGTAGGTCAGTGCCTTCACGTCTGCATTGGTCTTGATCACCTGGTCTGTGCTGCACAGGTCAGCTCCAATCAAATCTCCTTTGCCTGCAGGAGGGGACCAGGGGTGGGCTAGTGACACCAGCCCTGAGCTCCTCACTCTGCCGGGCAGCAGGAAGGGCTGGGGCAGAGCCCATGCCACCTGCCCTCACCCAGGATGGCCAGGACCACGTTGTCCTTCAGCACCTCGAGGGAGCCGGAGCAGACGAAGTAGTTGGCTTGCAATGCATCACCCTGGCGCAGCAGATACTCCCCCGGGGCACAGAACGAGGTCTTGATGTGCAGCGAGAGGGAGCGCAGGCAGCCCCGGCTGGCCGTCTCAAAGATGGGCAGCTGCAGGATGTCCTTGTTGAGGTGCATGGCCACGTCTGCGCGCAGCTCATCAGGGAAGTCGTGTAGCAGCTGGGGAGAGAGGAGCCAGGGCTCTGGGCACGAGGCACAGGGAGCAGCGAGCAGCTTTCCTTCAGCCCTGCAGCCCAGGAGGGCAGGCCGCTCTCCGGGGTGGGGAATCTCGCTGCTGAGCTGCCCTAGTGTCTCAGCAGTGCTCAGCAATCCTGACTGGCAGAGGCAGGCCCTGTGGTAATCAGCTGCTTCTGCTCCATATGCCCGTCCCACTCCCCTCTCTTGGAGGAACTTGCCCCAGGCCTGGTCCCTCCAACACCACTCTGAGCTGGCCCTGCCAGCCCCATTGCTCAGGTCGGGGCTGGAGGGGGCTGGCCCAGCCACCACCAGCACCTCCTACCTCATTAGCATCAATGCCGTTGTTCACCGACCAGGTGGTCTGGAAGTACTCCAGCATTCTCTGCTTGAGCTGCTGGGGCAGGTGATGGACGCGGATGAAGTCCTTGAGGTCCTTCATGCGGGTGTGGTAGAGCGAGCGGCGGGAGTACATGCGCTGGATGATGGCCGTGACGTTGCCAAAGACAACGGCGTGCATCAGCGCTGGGGGCAGGAGGGCAGTGTCAGGCCCAGCGAGGGGCAGCTGGGGGCACAGCACGGGGGGACAGCTCCCCAAATCCAGCCCAGGGCTGCCTCACAGGGTACAGCCCCTCCCCCAGCAACCTGCCTGGGACACAACGCTCCGGCAGCCCGAGGTGAGCGCCCTGCCCAGCCCCACTGCCCGCCTCACCCCCAATGAGCATGGTGCAGATGGAGAAGATCTTCTCGGTGTCGGTGTTGGCGCAGACGTTGCCGAAGCCCACGCTGGTCAGGCTGCTGAGGGTGAAGTAGAGGGAGGCGATGTAGGCGCTGCGGATGGAGGGGCCCCCCATCGAATTGTTGATGTAGGGAGCCTCCAGCCTCTTGCCCAGCTCGTGCAGCCAGCCTGCCAAGCACAGCCCAGGGTTAGTACTTGCAGGAGCCAGCTGTGAGGGTTGCACCCCTGGCACTGCTGCCCCACAGCACAGGGGGGATCCCAGTGTGCCAGGCGTGCCTCCAACCCCGCTCACCGATGTCCCAGGTGCGGGGGTCGTTGCTCTCCAGCTCCTTGCGGCCGATGACGTACCAGATGCAGGCCATCCAGTGCGCCAGCAGCGCAAACATGGACATGAGCAGCGTCAGCACCATGGCGCTGTACTGCGAGTACCGGTCCAGCTTCTGCAGCAGCCGCAGCAGCCGCAGCAGCCGCACCGTCTTCAGCAGGTGAACCAGCGAGGTCTGGGGGGCAGGCAGGAAGGTGAACCCGGTGTAGCTGCAGGCAGGGACAAGAAGAGACCCCAACACCTCCCCGGGGCAGGAACCCTTTGCCACCTCTACAGCTGCCAGGAGAGCCATGGGTTACAGGGCAAGCCAGAGGCAGCTCATCCCCAATCAGTCTTGTACCCCTGTGCCCAACACCCAGGAAGCAGCCAGGGTCGTGGCTCATCGAGGCACCAAATATCCCCAGGAGATGTGGGTGTTGGAGAGGGGCAGGGAGGTGGGCAGCAGGTCTGCTGTCAAAGGCTGGGTTGGTGCCAGCAGCACTCACCACAGTGACATTGAAGATGTAAAGCAGATCGAAGGGCAGAGCAGCAATCAGATCCACAAAGAACCAGGTGGCCACGTAATGGATGCAGATGGAGCGAGGGTCGTACACAACCTGGCCCGACTGGCTCACGTATGTTGTCCGGAAGTTCAGGATGATATCTACCCCAGGAGAGCAGGACCAGCCCTCACCCACCCCTTCTGTGGCTGGCAGAGCCACAGCAAACACTGGTCTCACTTCTAGTGTGCTCAGGACCAACAGCAGGGGCACAGCAATCCCAACTCCCCTCTCCATCACCTCTTATCCCACCCCCACCACATCCTCTATCCTGGATCAGTGCTCAGCCCTGCACACAGACCTACCCAGGATGAAGAGCATCTCTACGGCGATGTCGCTGACGATGGTGCTGCGGGCAGCTGAGAGACTGTCCTCTGTGCCCGTGAAGCAGACATTGTAGGGGACGGTGATAGCCACGTAGAAGGTGGCCAGCAGGATCAACCAGTCCCAGAGTGCCTTGAAGATGCTGTAGTGGAGCAGGATGAAGCGAGACTTCTGTACTGAGGCCACCTTGTACTCGGGGATGGACGGCTTGTTCTCAAACACGTTCTGCAGGAGCAAACGGGGGGTGGTACAGGGATGGTGCAGGGGCCATCCCACATGAGGGGGGAAGGTCAGAACAGCCACCCCTCGTCCTGAGTCCTGCCAACCAGCTGGTACCCCCTGATGCCAGGGTGATGACACCTCTTCCTGCACTGCGGTCACCCTCAGAGACGGGCACAGAATGCCCGATTACAGCACATCAATTAACACAATGTCATTGCTATTAACAGTAATCCCCTGGCAATGCCAGCTGCTGCCTGGAGCCATCTCAGGTGCCAATTCACATGCTGGGGCAGAGGAGGGGAGAGGTGAGGGTAGAGCCAGGGCCATCCCACTTAAATCCCCAAAATTCAAGGCTGGTGCACTGATATTTTTTGCCTGCTCATCAGCTCTGGGACCCAGCAGCTCTCAGACCCTTTCTCTGGCCCCATAACTGGAGGTGGTGCCCTGTACTTGGCACAGTAGCCACGCAAAGGGGCTGGCACAGGACTGACTCTGGTTCCTGCCCCATCTGGCAGCTCCACAGCTCTGGCACCCTGGTAACAGCACTCCCCAGAGCCAGCATGGCTGTGCTCAGAGCCAGCTCGGGGGTTTCCTGACAGTGAATGCATGAGGAGAGGCACAGCTCTGCCAGAGCTGCCAGGTCTGCTGTCTCAACAGTAAGTTCTGGGCACCCTCTGAGTTCTCCTGCTGCCAACCAAACACAAGTGCAGCCTGGCTGCAGCCTGCCTGCCAGAGCTGGGGGGCATTTTGGTACTTGGCAGGCCAGGGAGGGATGTGCATGGGAACAGCATCCCAATGAGGCTGGGCTGTGCTGGGGGCTGCTCTCAGGAGAGCTGCTGCACTGCCAGTTCACCACAGCCCCCGCATGGGAGGCACTGGGCAAAACTGAGGGTCCCCCAGGTCCTTACACGGTTGATTTTCATCTCTCCACGGTCCCTCCGGACAAACTGGCTGCTGAGCTGCTGCAGCATGGTCCGGCCCTGCCTCCGTGCAGCCCTCAGGCGTGAGTTCCCGGGCTTCTTGCTCTTCTGCTTCTCATTCCTCTGCTTCTCTGCAGTGGACAAGACATGCTGAGTTAGTGAGTGCTGTGCCATGTGAACATGTTCCCTACCAGGGAACAGGGAACCCTTTTGCCATGTGTCCACTCCACACGCTGCTCCCTGAATCCCATCCCCATTCTACTGCTGTGGCTCACCCTCCTTCTTGTCACCAGGGTAGCTCCTGCCTCGGCTTTCTGTGATGTCCTTGAAGGAGAAAAGGAAGAGCACCACCTCCCCCTTTTCATTCTTGATGGGCATGATGTCCAGCAGGCACCAGAAGGCAGCTCCTGGATAGAGGAGAGCGCAGGTGAAGGCAGGGCAACTCCCCCACTGCTCAGCAGCTTCTCCCCAGGGCCACAAGGCCACGACGGGGCCAAATCTCAGCTGGAGCTGTGGCCAGGTCCCAGCCCCACGTGCCACTCACCACCCTTCTTGTAGAAGCAGACCTCAGTCTGGTACTCCTGCCTGCTGTCCAGCGCCTTCTCGATGCTCTGCAGGCTGGGCTCGCTGGTCTCGGCCCCGCAGAGGAAGCGGCAGCTGCAGTTCTTCTGCATGACCTCGGTGCGGGCAAAGCCGGTGAGGTCGCAGAAGCCATCAGAGCAGTAGACGATGGGGAAGCCACAGCGGCCCTGCGCGTTTGCCAGGATGAAGTTGCTGTCTGAAAGGAGACACAGCTGCCCCCGAGGCCTTGGGGCCACCTCAGAGGGCGCAAACTACAGCCGAGCCCTTCTGGACCCCCACGTGTCCCTCTGGGAAGTGGAGCCAGATCTCCGTCTGGCTGCTGGCTGCCCCTAGCTGGTCCCAGAGCTTGCTCACCCCCTGTCCTGGATCCCCAAGGCCCCGGCCCGGGCGGGACCCCAGTCCCATGTGCTGGAAGGAAAAGGAGCCCGGATCCATGTCCTGGCCCCCATCACCCACGCGAGGCAGCTCACGCCTCCCCCTCACCATCTGCCACTCCAGCTCCGCCAGGGCTCAGGGAGCTTAGTGGGAGCAGCAGCTCCCGGCTGGGCATATCCGGCCCAGGGTGCCCAGCTGTGGTGCTGAGATCCTCAGAGGTGTGGGGTGCTGGGGCACCAGCTGAGAGGGTGGGAGAAAAGCCATGAGCCCACGGGAAGTCAAGGGCCTGTGCCCAGCTGCCGTGAGCCAGAGATGAACTACAGCATCCTCGGCCTCTCAGCAACACAGAGCCTCCCCAGCATCACCCAGCCCTGGCAGCGGGAGGTGGCACCAGCCACTGTAAAGTCCTCATGAGCCCCGTGCCCTGCCCAGTCACACAGCAGCTGTTCAGCCTCCCAGCCCCCAGCAACAGGCCCTGCCCCACAGTGCCAGCAGGACAGAGGGGATCATGTTAGGAGGGTGCCAAGGAAGCGGGGGTGCAGCTGGCAGGGACTGTGGTGGAACCCAGCGTGGGTAGAACAGGGTATTCCCAGCCCCAGAATGGTCTCTGGTGGAGGGTGCCCAGCACACGAACCTTTGCACCTCACAGCCAGGATCAGGTAGATGTGCTCTGCCCCCTCTCACAGAAGAAAGGAGCCCACAGTGATGCCAGCACCTGCACATCATGGGCAGAGTGGTGCCAGGGCAAGGCAAACGCAGCAAGAGGCTGCAGGAGGGAAGGGAGGCAACCACAGGCAGCCCTGGCTGATGGGGGTGCCGTGGGGCCACCACAGCACAGCTCAGCCCAGGATTAGCTCAGAGAAGCAAAAATAGCCTGAAGCTGTGACTAAGGCCAGATTTTGGCTCTGGGAAGCCGGGATTATGGTGATATCCAGGATGTGTTATTAGAACAGAAAACAAGGGTTTGCATTTGGGAGTGGCTCGCTGAGCTGGAGGATGTGGCCCTGGCAGGCTTGGCAGACCCCAGCCATGGTGGCCAGTGTGCCTGGCTGGGTGCCCCGGGGCCCAGAGCAGCGGCTGCCCGGGAGAGGCAGGGTTAACTCCCCACGGGTATCACTGCGTTAAACCCCTCTCCATGGCAGATAAAGCCGATAAGAGGCACATCAAACCCGCAAAGCCACACACTGTTTAAAAGTGCCCTGAGGCAGCTGGGCTTTGGACAGGGGACTGCCAGGGCACTGGAGGCAAAGCCAGGCTTTCCGGGGCAAATTCCCAAGGCTTTGGTCGTGGTGTTGCAGGCAGCTTGCCCGGGAACTCTTTCCTTGGAGACCCTGATCCAGGAGCAGTGCCCCTCCAGAGGGAGGGTGGGATGTGCCAAGAGGCACATGTGGCTCTGCCCTGTCACCTGCAGGTGCAGCTCAGTCAGAGTTGGGGAAGAGAGATTTCTCACGCATTGCAGCCCCAAGGGTAACATCCCAAATTTCACCTTCCCTGCGCCACCAGGGCTGCCCCGTGTCACTCCAGGCCAGGAGACAGCTCGGCATGGCAGCAAACACATGCTCCAGAGTGCTCCAAGTGCCTCGACAGCGCCCTGGGAGGTGGCTGCAGGCTCCCTGTGCCATCTTCATGCCGGTTGCTCCCAGCAAGGGAGGAGATGCTTAGCCATGCAGGTAGATGGCCCCAGAGACACCTGCTCCAGATGTTTTGGAGGGAAAGCTGAGGTCAGTGGTGAACACGGCCCGTCCTCGGGTGGCGTCATGGTGCCAGCAGTGCAGGAGCTGGCATGTGGCACCCGGGTGTCACCCATCTCGGCTTCAACCCATCCCGGCCCCGGCACATGGCCACGGAGAGGAACTCAGAGGCCGGGGACACGGGCAGCACTGGGGCACGGGACGGGACAGCTCGGGGGCCTGGGGATCCCTGCTCAGCCCGGGCATATTGAGACCGACCGTGCCCTCTCCGGATCTCCCTCGCTGACACCGGGATCTGTCCCTGGTGCTGAGCGCGGCTGCGGCGACACCGAGCGGCACCGGCAGCGGGAGCGGGGAGAGCATCGCGGGGACGGCCTGGGGCACGGGCACGGGGAGTCCCGAAGCACCGAGCCCAGATACGGGACGGTCCCGTACAGCGCCTGGGTGACCTCACCCGGCCGAGGGCGCCGGATCTGAGGGGCCGGCCCGAGCCCCGTCCCGTTCGCCGTCTCCTGCGGGGCAGCGGCTTCCCCCACCCGGTTTCCCCGCACGCCACCGCCACGCTCCCTCCCCGGTCCCGTCCCAGCCCTACGTGTGCCATCGAAGCGGGTGGCGATGGTGTCCAGGAAGGTGTTCTGCGGCGCCAGCAGCCCCTTCATCACCGGCATCGTCCCGCCCGACCGGCCGGCCGCCGCGGGGCTGCGGCGGCGGGGCTGCCTCCGCCGCCCCCGGCCCCTCTGCAGCGCCGCGGGCTGATCCCGGCCCGCCCGGGGCTCCCGCCCCGCCCCGGCCCCGCCCCGGCACCGGGAGGGGCCTCGGCACCGTCGAGCACGGTCCCCCGCCGGCGGGTGGGGCGATTTGGCCCGGGGGGGCTCTGGGCTGGTGGCGCCAGGACCCGCTCGGCACTGGAGCCGCCGTACCGGGAGGCACCGGGACCCGCTCGGCCGCGGGAGCCGCTCAGCCCCGGCCCTCCCGAGCCCACGGGAGCTGCAGAAGGAGCGGGACACGGCGCACCTCGGATAACCTCTGTCCTGGTACTGCACCCCTGGTCCCGCGCACGCCCCAGCGAAGGCGCCGCAGATGAGCCCGGTCCAAGCACCGCGGAGGAAGGCACTTGCTCCGGCAGCTGCGCCCGCCCCACCCCTCCCCAGAGAGACAGCGGAGCCGGGTGACATCAGGCTACCATTTATTGTAAAAGGCCGCGGTGCCCGCGGTGCCCTGAGCAGGCTGGGCCAGGGCCAGGGCTGGGAGGAGGTATCTAAAAGTGCTATTTACACTGAGCTCCGGCTGCGTGTGCCCGGAGTCCATCCTGCTAGGGGTGCCCTCTCTGTCCCCGCTACCCCCATCCCATTCAGTAAAAGCTCCTTGGAGCTCCCTGGGCCTGGCTCGTGCTCGGGTCCTTCCCTGAGTGTCCCTGGCACTCCCTGGGGCCGTCAGGGCTGCTGTCAGCCCCTCGCGGCACTGCTGTCGGCTGGGCGACCGTGCCCGCAGGGCAGCCCAGCGTGTCGGGGCAGGCAGTGCCGGTGTGCTGCCCGCGCTTGCCCATTGTGAGGATGCCCGCAGCGTGGTTGCCGGAGCCGTGGAGCAGGCGGTAGAGCCGGCTCTGGAAGGCCAGGGGGACGCTTTTCCTCTTGCCCAGTGTGAGGATGCCGGCGGCGTGGTTGCCCATGCCGTGCAGGAGGTCGTAGACACGGCAGGAGCAGGTCTTCTGCCGGCAGCAGTGGGGCAGATTCTGCCGGGCAGCCGCCAGGGAGCAGAACAGGAGCAGGAGCAGGAGGCAGGCAGCTCGCCGGGGCTGCCGGAGCAACGGGCAGCGTTAGTGCAGGGCAGCGACAGGGCAGAGAGGGGGGGACTGCACAGGCCCAGGACTGTCCCTGCTGTGCTCACTGGTGTTTCAACTCCCCCCTGCCCTGGTTGTTGCTGCAGGGGCCCAACCCCATATCCGAGGTGCACCTGGGGCATCACCCTTCTGTGCACTGGGGCACGGCCAGCACCCTCACCTGTGTTCCAACCAGCGGCCAGATGTGGGTGTCCTCACCACACCCCTGCCCTGCTCCGGCACACAGCAGCTATGGCAAACAGCCTCCTCTCACTGTCCAGTGCCACGGGACAAGCAGTGAAAGCACCCATGCTGCAGGCATTGCATGCCCAGCTCCCTCCCAAGCAGTCCCCTCATCGGCTGCTGGCTACAGCCAGGGAGTCCCAGGGATTTGCTGCACACATGGAGCTTCCCAAGAAACTGGCCAGGCCCTCCCACATCCTCAGCCCTACATTCCGACCTCCCACCCATCACTGTTCTCTTCTCCCCAGGGGCTGCAGCACCCCAGCCCCACCTTGGTGTTGGGCACTTCCATCCTTCCTGGGTTCTTCAGGTGGCCGAGTGGCTCTGGGGCCTGTCCCATCGGGCAGCCGACAGTGCAGCACCCTGCACTGCCACTGCCACTTTATAGGGCCCAGCACAATAGTGCTGCCAAAAATACCGCTGGGGCAGCAGGAGCAACGGGTCTCTGGGAGACGTGGGAGCGCTGTGGCCGGTAGCCCGGAGACCATCCAGGCCTTTCCCCTCATTTGCAGCTCCCCATTGTGAGGGCACTCACTGGACGGGGTGCCTGGCACTAATGAGGCCGTAATTGCCCATGGGCTGTGCTGCTGGGCTGGCACAAAGGGGCTGAAGGTCAGCGCGGGCCGGCTCCGGCAGCAGAGCAGTGCGTGGCTGCTGCTCAGAGCCCCATTAGGCTAATTAAGCCCCCGAACAAAGGGGTGCCAGCAGCTGTACAGCTCCCTGACTGACGTGGGGAGCCATCACCCTGTGCTTGGCTGGTGCCAGGGAGGGATAGTGCCACCAGAATTCTGTTCCTGCTGCCACCCTCCATCCCCTTTGGTGACACCGTCCCATCCTGGTCCTGTGCCTGGAAGAGAGGGAGCCGCAGGGCACCAGGGAGGGTCTTGCACTCTTTATAACACTCCACAGCCCCAGCCCGACCCCAGACCACCTCCAGCCTTTGCTTATGCTGAACTCCCTTGCCCTGGGAGATGAGGTCAAACATTTCCCTGATGGCCA
This sequence comes from Cettia cetti, assembly GCA_013401135.1. Classification (NCBI taxonomy): domain Eukaryota; kingdom Metazoa; phylum Chordata; class Aves; order Passeriformes; family Sylviidae; genus Cettia; species Cettia cetti. Next base: position 10,288 of record VZUI01093297.1, on the reverse strand, counting down.
GAAGCCACATCTGCTGTTCAGGGACACCCTGGCCCCACATCTGCTGCACCAGAGAACCTCCCAGCCCCTCTGTATAGCGGGGACCCCAGGAATGCTATGGAGGTGACAGACCAGCCAGGATCCTTCCTGCCAGCCAGGTTTTCCCCAGGGCTGGTGAAGGCCAAACCTGCAGCCCTGTGGAGGGTGGGCAGAAGCCCAGACCTGGGTCTGCTTTTCCAAGTGGCATCTGGCACAGCAGGCTGGGGGTACATGCACATGGGCACTGGGGTACCAGCATCCCCACTGGCCCCTCAGCAGTGTACTGGCTCCAGAAGCAGATGGAGGGGATGGATGAGTCCTCTGGGAGCTTGGCAGGGCAAGAGGGAGCAGGGACATCCCTCCCCAACCTCTCCACTGAGTTCTGGTGCAAGGCCCTCAACATGGCAGAGCACAGACACGCAGCCTCACACACATTCCCCGGGAAGGCTGGGGCTCCCTGCTCCCGGCCCCTGCGGCCAGGGGTGCTGAGTCCGGGCCCCGAGCCCCAAACCGGGGTCAGCAGGACGCTGCATCGCCACCTCCATCTGTCTCAGGGATGGGCTCCAGCGGGGCTTGCAGCCGAGAGGGCTCGGGTGAGGCTGATCCATTCCTGCCAATGCCACAGGACTGTCCCGCATTGTGGATCTGCCACAGGTTGTCCAGGGCCTCCGCCTTGGCATGCTTGAGGAGGTCAGCCTGGCCCTGTGGGGAGGAGATGTCCGGGGATGTGTTAGGGTGGAGGCAGGAGGGTGATGGGGCAGGGCAGGGCAGGGCAGGGCAGGGCAGGGCAGGGCAGGGCAGGTGTGTCCACGCAGCCCCTGCCCCTCACCTTGAGGACAGTGATGTTCCAGGCGAAGCTCTCCAGCGCCTTCTGCAGCTTGCGGCCCCGCAGCCCTTCCTTGGTCTCGATGCGGTGCAGCTCCTTGTGGAAATCCATCCCTGCATTGGCGGGAGAGGTGCTCAGTGGGTGCAGGGACGTTGGCACAGGAACAGCCACCACCCACAACCAACAGGGACCAGAGGGATGCCCTTTCCCCACAATGGGGTTGCAGGCTGGGTGGGCTCCCCGCTGCCCCAACACCCTCACAAATCCTCCATGCTTAGAATGAAGGGCCAATGAAACCCCCAGCATCCCAGCTGCAGCATGTCGCCATTCCGGACCCCAGAGACCACGAGGTCTGGAAGGACAGTGAAGACCTTTGGCAGAGGCACAACCCTCGCACTCCACAGCTCACCTGGGGGGAGTAGCGGAGCCACCAGACCCCCCCATGGGCGCGCAGGCCCCGTCACTGTGCCCCACGTGACATCCCCGTGAGTGGGTGCTATATTTACCCCTCCTGACGCAGCACCGGCTCTGGGCCCACGCGAGGGCTCCCACGCAGCTCCCTCGCCCTGGCGCTGCCAATCAGCACGCCCACGGCCCCGCGCCCCCGCCACAGCCCGCAGCTCCCCTGCCAGCCAGCACTGGCAATGCTGGCACCACAGGGGCTTGTCCACGGCACAGCCAGGGTGAAAGCAGGGACGGGCAGCACCAGGGCATGGGGGTGGGGGCTGCAGCCGCCAAATTGCTGCCTGCCACCATCCTGAGTGGCTGCACACCTCTGCCCTGCAGCGCTCCAGCAGCCGGAGCAGTACAGGAGGGCACAGCGCCAATCTGTGCTCTGCAGCCTGTGCCCCACTGCTTCACTCCCCCAGCGCTCACAGCAGTGGCAGAGCTGAGCCAAGAGCTTGGGGAGATTTCCGTCTGCCGCGTAGGCAGGGAACAAACACGGCTGCTGGCAGCAGGGCTGGCATGGCGGGGACAGCAGAGCAGGGCCCCCTCCTTCTTCCCCAGCCCCTCCAGCTCCTGACACTCTCCCAGCCCCACGGAGAGCCCACAGAAGCTGGTGGGGCTATCCCTGTGGGTCCCAGCCAACAACACGCAGCCATCAGCGCCTGGATTGGGGCCAGAGGTCCCAGGCAGCTGCCAGAGTGGGGGCACCTGTGGGGACGACCAGGGCAGGCGGCAGCAGCACCTGCCTGTGTGGGTTCTGCCATGTGTTTGGGAAGTCTTAACACTCAGTTGCCATTTCTGCCGTCAGCCCCAGCCTGTTATTTCTGGCACTAATTATGTTCTGGTTTTTGACAGCTAATGACTCTTCCCTGCTTCCTCATCAGCCTCCCCCACTCTGCTTGCTCCCTACCACACAGCTCTGCAGCCCACCCGCCCACACCCTGCCCCAGTGCAGGAAGCCCTGAGCCCCAGCACCCGAGGACGTGCCTGGGTCCACAGCCAGAGCCACAGGGGAGCTGGGACTGCCCTCTGGGACCCACCTGCCTGCTGTGCCTGGATGAGCTTCCCATACACCGCATCGGCAGACTCGATCAGCGTCCGGCTAGTCTGGATCATCTAGGGAGAGGGGCAGCATGAGGAGCTGGGCAGCCCTGGCCCTGTGCCACATGGCCCAGTGGATGGGGAGATGGGGTTCATCAGGGACTGCCCCCCACACCAGCACAGTGCCCGGGGTCTGGCCCTTCCCATCTCACCACACACAGCTGGGTATGGTGTGACCAGCACCTGGCCAATGGCCAGGTTTCCTTCAACACAAAAGAAGGAAGCAGCTCTGGCTGAGGCTATTAATGGGATTTCTCCCACCTGGTGGGACCAGGGCAAGGGACAGGCAGTGCAGGCACAGGGTATGGGCTGCAGTGTCCGAAGGTCAGACTGATCTGGGCAAGCCTGTGCCTTGGCAGGACTCCTCCCTGGGCAGCCCTCATGCAGCCCCCTGGCCACTCACCTTCGCCTGCCTCAGGATGGGTACAGTCAGTTTAGGGTTCCCCATCCTTGGACTTTCTGGTCCATCCCACAAAACTTGCCCGGGTTCATCCCACACAAACTGCCCAGGTTCATCCCATAAAACCTGCACCACCAATGGGTGCTGGTCCCAGTGCCAGTGATCCCAGGGAGCCTCCCCAAGGAGCCAAGCCCCAGCAGGACGGCACTTACCGTCTCATAGGCAGTGAGGACCTTGCGCAGCAGGTCAGGGATGGGGCCCTGGGCCTCCATGGGGGGGTACTGCTCTGCCAGGTTGAGGGTGACGCTGGGTGCGCTGTCACTGTGCAGCAGCCATGTGGACACCGTCAGGATGCACTGCTTCATATTGGCAGCGGGTGTCAGCCCACACAGCTCCTTGAAGGAGACCAACGCATTCTGCAGAGACCAGTGTCCAGTGTCAGCAGTTCAGCTGGGAGGACCCCCAGGTGCCCCCCGACACAGGAACACTCCCATTTCCCTGAGCTCTCTGCTCCAGGTAAGGCTCCTCGCTCACATCCCCCAGGAAAAGGGGGGGCAGCCTGGTTCCCCAGCACTCTCAGTCTGGCCCCACCCTCCCCTGCAGAAACCAGGTCCCCCCGTGCCTCTGCAGGGTCCGTACCTGTACATTCTCCCGCAGGTCAGTGGCCTCCCGCAGCGGCTGGGTGGCCGTCCGGAAGACTTCATCGATGGCTTTGATGCCAGTGGCCTTGGTGGAAGTGTACTCCCGCACTCGGCGGCCCCGGCGCCCTGCCAGCCCCCGGCGGTGCCCCTTGCCCCCGCCACGGCGGTCAGTGATGGCCACATGCACAAAGAGGGTGGCGTGGGGCAGGGGCTCCCCGGCCAGCGACTGGAGGGGGACGTGGCGGTAGCCGGGCTGCAGGCACTCAAAGGGGATGGTGTACTGGGCGATGAACTCGTCCCCAATGTAGTCATCGTCCAGCACAACGAAGCGCAGGACGGCCAGCTCCGGCAGGTTGATCTGGAACTCCAGGCTCTCATCGAAGATGGGGTTGTCCCCGCTCTGCAGGGCTGTCTTGGTGCGGTGCTCAGCGCAGTCCGCCGGGATGCCATGGATTTCAGCACAGACATAGGGCTCCACAACCTCCCCCTTGGCCCCCGAGCCCTTGGGCTTGGGCAGGTTCTGCCCGCTGATGACCTTGAGGTGTAGGAGCTGGGCAGGCACTCCGGGCAGGGAGTCCTTGGCGTTGGCACTGAAGTAGGAGACCTCCTCCCGCATGATGGCCGGGCGGAGGACGTAGCCACAGGCCCCATTCTGCCGGAACCAGCCCGCATTCAGGTCCATCATGAGCCCCGGTGTCTGGTAGTTCATAGCCACCATCTGGCAGCCGCACTTCCAGAAATCCTGGGGGTTCATGTTGCTGGCGTCGATGCGCATGGGGCTGGGGTAGATGCGGGAGAGGAACCGCTTGTTGTAGCTGACCAGCTCAGCCGGGCACTCATTGGCGAAGCGTCCCGCCTCCACCTCGCTGAAGGAACACATCTCCCAGTAGCGTTGCCCACGCCTGGAGCTCTCAAAGTCCTGGAAGGGGACTGCCTGGCAGAGGCTCACCAGCTCCGAGAGCTCACGGCTGAGGCGCACCCGCCGCAGGCCACCTCCCTCCGGTGCCTCCCGGTCCTCCTGGCCCAGTCGCCGCGCCAGCTCCCAGCCTTCCTCCTCGTCCGACACCTCCCCCTCGCTGTCCTCGCAGGTGGGCGGCAGCTTCTTGCCCTTGATGAGGATGCGGCCCTTGAGCTCCTCCGGGGAGGGCAGGTAGGATGCCACGGGGTTGGGGGGCTCCAGGTACAGCTTCTCCCCCAGCGTCTTGCGCAGGCACTGGGCAGCGAGTCGCTGCTGGGGGGCCGAGCAGCGCACCACCAGGCAGAGGATGAGGGGGTAGGCGGAGGCAGTGAAGGCGTGCTGGTCAATCAGCCCCACCACGGCACGGAAGGGCACACAGGAGGCAGCTGAGGGGCTGGTGTAGACCACGGGCTCACCCTCAGGGCCATCCCACAGCACCAGCTCGATGCTGCGGCAGCCCAGGCCCAGGGCACTGATGTAGCCACTGATGTCTGAGCGGCCCCAGAAGTTGTCCTCCAGCAGGCAGGCGCTGTGGGCAGAGCTGATGTAGTAGTGTGAGAGGGGTTGTGCCATGTCCTGGCAGACCTTGCGGTGCTGTGGGTCAAAGATGGAGCAGTCAGCAGAGAGCAGGTAACGCGTGAAGCCGTCGATGGCCAGGTAGCCCTTCTCCCGGCCCTCCTTGGAGGGTTCATACTTGCTGACTATCTCCAAGCACTTCTCCTCTGTCACCCCCTCCATGCCCTGCTCCACCTCTAGGAACATCAGCAGGTCCTTCACACCCAGGTATTCCTTGTTGCTGGAGAACTGGACCAGCAGGAAAAAGATCTCAGGGCGGGTGCAGAGCTCGCAGTACGCCTCCACAAAGAGGTCACAGGCCACCTCCGTGCCAGGACGCTCACTGGCCTTCTGCAGTTCCTTGAACTTCAGCTCGATGGTGGAGGTCTTCATGCCAGGGTTGAGTGCCTTGATCAGCTGCACAGCCCGGGACACAGGGATGCGCCCAGACTTCTCCAGGTCAGCAAGGTCGAAGACAGAGGAGATCCAAGATGTCCGGAGGCTGGGATGGCCAGTCCCGGGCGCCTCAGGGCTGTGCTTTCCATAGGACACCAGATAGCGCAGCCCCATCACCCAGGCACTCACCACATCTGCTGAGCTGGCCACCAGGTCCAGGGACTCGTAGTTGTCTCCATAGATGATGGAGAAGGCGCACTCATCCGGGAACTGGTCTGAGAGGCCATTGCTGCGCAGGACAGGCGTCTTCTTGCCCACACGCACCTCTTTGACCGATTTGATCTCAATCTTGGCCTTCTCTGAGTCCTTCTTGGAGGGCTCCCAGCGCACGGAGCGCATGTCGGCGTCCAGCACGAAGAAGCGGCTGTACATGCGGGAGTTGGAGCGCACCTTCTTCAGCTCACAGCCCTCCAGCATGAGGGAGATGCAGGCAGCTGTGCTGTTGATCTTGCGGTCATTGGGCATGGAGCTGAAGGACACTGTCTTCTTCTTCTGTGGTGGCCGCTGTCGAGAGCCATCCTGCCAGGGTGGGAAAGGGGCAGAGGCATCAGGGAACAGCCAGGCAGCGCACACCCCACCGGTTCCTGGCATCCTCCTGCCCCACGGTCCCCCCGCCCCAGCCCAAAGCAGCATGTAGCACTGCCCCAGGGTGCCCCAGCACCACGCTAAACCCAGTCCACGCCAGTCCGCCCCTCTCCTGGGGGCTGGGAGCCAGCTCCAGCCCTGGCTTCCCTCACAGCTCACTGCCTGGCTTATTTTAACTCTGCTTTCCTTCCTTCCTTCCTGCTCCTGGCCCTGAGCTGGATCCTTCCCCACTGCTCGCTCACCCTCACAGGCACAGCCATGCACCAGCAGCCCAGCACAGCCCCTGTCTCCTTGGCCTGGGGACACCAGAGGAAAACAGACACCTGGCATGTGATGCATGGGCAGAGCTGCTCCTAGGGAGCCCAAGACAGACCCCCTGCTCTTCTGCGGGGAGCAGGGCAGGACAGCCCCTGCCAGTGCCACGTGCTGGGGACAACCACGACCACGGCTCTGTCCCACAGAGCGCAGGGTCACGAGGGCAGGGGCTGTTTGCTGCCAGCACCTCATACCCACACTCTGTCCTGCCTCACTACAGGGAGGGGGGACCCAGCTGCCACGGGGCTGGCAGGGGCAGGGGATAAGGGGGAACAGCAGGGCCAGGGGTGTATTATGGGATGGATTTCATTAAGCAGCACAGTAGGAGGAGATTTAATCCACTTCTTCAAGATTATGGTGAGTCACCTCTAATCTGGTGGTGTCTCTGTCAGAGGCAGGTCCTGCTCAGCCGCCCAGGTTGGAGGTGAGGGGTTGCTCCCCTCCAGTGTCCACAGAGCTTCCACAGCTCCCACACGGGGCTGCACCTGGGCAAGCACATCCCATGCCTGATCCTGGAGGGTCGGGATCTGCCCCCGGGGTCAGGCAGCCACAGCCAAGGGCATTCGGGATAGGTCGTACAAATGGATGTGCGTTTTCCCCAGGGAATGGGGAATCCTCCAGGGATGCCCGGGACACAATGGCCCGGAGAAGGAGGAACCAGCACCAGCCCTCAGCTCGTTGTTAGAGCCAGGCATATTCTACTATCCTGGGGCTCGGATGTGATGGCTGTTTGCATCCTCTCGCTGCCAGATTGCTCCAGGAAGCTGGCCGAGCTCCAAGACCCTGCCTCGGTGCCAGCCATCCCGGGTCGGCGGGCGCTCAGCGGCAGGTCCCTCCACCGGCCAGCCCTGCGGGGAAGGACTCGACGCCGGATGCTTCCTGCACGCTGCAATCTGAGCGCCCCACTGAGGGGCAGCCCCAGCCCCCAGCTCGCCGCGGGGCGATGGGCACCGAGGGTGGCACCTCCTGCCCCCCGCAGGACCCCCGCCTCTCTGCAGACCCGCTCCCCCCCGGCGCACCCACCCCGGGCGGCTCCGCACGGGGCCCCACAGCTGAAAACAGGAAATCCATCCGGAAAGGAAACACGGGCGGGGGGCCTGCGTGTACCCAGAGCCAGGGACCTGCTTCCAGCTGTGCCCGCTGCAGGCAGCCAGACGCACCCCACCGGCACCGGCCCCGCCGGTCCCCCGACCACCCCGGCTCAGGGCAAAAGCCCTGCAGACCCCCACCCTCCCAAGCTTAGATAGGGGAGGAGGTGCCCGCTGCAGCACTTTGGGGTGCAGATGTGTGGCACAGAGCGCCCTGCAGCACACAGGCTCTGCTTCTCCCTCTGCACGGGCAAGCAGCGAGCAGGGGATGCGAGGAGTCTCCCGACTGCAGCTGCCCTGCACTCCTCAGTGCGGCCTGGGGAGTGGCAGGGAAGAGCCTCTGCTCCCTGGCAGCCCCTTCACAGGCTGTTCCAGGTGCTCTTCAACGCGGGGGACAGACAGCCTACGAAGTGCTGGGCGAGGCGCGGCAGGAGCAGCGCAGGCAGACGATGAGCAAGGCAGCAGTGGAGCCGGGAGGACACAGCACCCATGGCCATGAGAGCATGGAACACCCCCAGAGTGAGGGCAGAGCTCCGGCCCGAGGAGGGATCCTGCTCACTGTGTCACCGAGCTGGCAGGGAGGAGGCAGGGCTCCACAGAGCAAAGCACAGACCACGATGCTGATGTCGACCACGATGCCAGTGGTGAGCGTGGGCTTGCAAGGAGGGCACGTTTCAGCCCAGCTGCCTGCCCTGCCCGGCTCTGCTGCATGTGTTAAGCACCTCTTCAGCCAATTATCTCCTGCATTAGTGCCCTGGTGAGTGCTGATGCCCTAATCTCAGCCTCCACGTGACGGCCACCATTCCTGGCCACGTAACCCACTCTCAAAGCACGGGATGGAGAAGGGCCCATCAGTCGTCCTTCCCTTCCCTTTATCCCCCAGCCTGGCCGTGAACATGATTCATCTGCAGCTGAATTCCCAGGTCTCCCCACTACCCCTATCCCAGGCTGGGCAGCGTGGGTAGGGGTGCAGGCAGGCAGCAGCCCCAGAGCTGAGGCAGTGGGAGACCAGGCACAGTCAGGGCTTTTCTACCATCGTTTGTTCCCTGCCAAGAAGAGAGCGACTGACACATCCACTCCCCGCGGCACCAGCTGCCACTCCCCGGCGAGGGGCCATGGAGCCAGAGCCCAGCAGAGGCACCACACAGCTCCTGGGGCTGGCACACGATGGGAAGGGGGATCGGGGGACAGAACAGCAACATTCTAGGGAAGGGTCACTTCCTGCAGCAGGGAAGAGCAGATCCAATACCCCTAAGTCCCTCTCCAGCATCCTCTCAGCCCACGGGACCACCAGCCTCCTCTGTTTTCAGCCTGGGAAGAAGGAAGGGAGCAGGTCCTCTAGCCAGGGAACAGACACTACAGGGAACAGCTTTGGGCCCCGCTCCCCCAGGCCCCCCTCTCTCCACAGAGCCAGAGAGTCGCACTTTCAGATTCCCTCCGCCAGCCTTTTCTAGAAATCCCAAAAAATAACAGAGCTGGCAGCTCTTTCCACATGTGCCTCCACTGCTGCTCAGGCCCCGGATGGACTCGGAGATGCACAACGGATCAGCTCAAGCTGGGGACACTGTCCGGGTCTGACCTCCCGCCGGGCCAGCGCCCTCCCCCTCCAGCGCTGGCCCTGGGCCACCCGACCCTCACGTGAGGCCAAATCCCGTGGTGACGCAGGTGGTGACAGGGACGTGCCCGGCCCGGGCGCAAGCGAGAGGTTCACCACCCCCAACCTGCGGTGCCCACGGACGGTCCCTGGGCAAGGAAGGATGCTGCTCTGTCCCAGGAGGAGCAGGAGACCCCGGCAAGGTCCCCAAGGAACCCGGGCACAGAGGGCGCACTGGCACCAGCCTCTGGTTGCACGGGAGCAGCGGCAGGTCTCCGTGCCGGCCCCGCGTGGGCGCAGCCCGGCCGCCCCCGCAACAGTTTGCAGCGAGAGCACCGGCGGGCGCGGGCAGGGACTGCAGGTCCCGACCCCGCTGTCCAGAAAACTGCATCCCGGGGACAGAGGAGCGGGGTGGGGGCACCACGGAAACAGCCCCCTCACGGGGTATTAATAGCACCGGAGCAATCCCAGCTTAAAATAGGCTGCCGAGAGCAGGGAGGCGAGTCCCGGGCGGACGTGACCTATTGTGTCAGCCGTCAGCACAATCGGGGGGTTCATTTAGGAAAGCACACGTGTGATCCACTGCCCGCCCAGGTGGGAGACCCCCGAGACCCTCCCTGGACCCCGGCCCCCCCACGGCCCGGCAACACCAACACCGGGTGCTGGGAGCAGACTGCGAGCTGGTCAGGCCAGGCCCAAGGCTCGGTGCTTGTCAGGAGAGAGCAGGAGCTGCTCGAGGGGCAGGAGCAGGCGTCTTCTCTCAGGAACCCAGGGGTACCCTGAGCAGCACCGGGTGATGCTGCAGCGTGGCCATGGCACATGACAGGGCGACCCACGGACACTCCACGGAGCCGGGCCGGGTCACGTTGTGCCCTTGGGGACCCTGGGTCCGGGCAGGGCGCGGGGACGCCGTGTCAGTCCCGGTGTGACCAGCACCGCGGGCAGGTGGCGACCCTCGGTCGCTCGGGGATGCGGCTGCTCTGCAGCTCCTCGGAGCCGCTCCACGGGCACAGGGAGAGCGAAGAGCGGCGGACAGAGCCGGTGCGGGGGGACGCGGAGCTCGGCGGGGGGACACGGCTCGGCATCCCAGCGCTGCGCAGGTGGCGGGCCCGGGGCGCGGGGGGGGACCGGCCCGGTACGTTGCCGGTGCGGAGCTCTCACCTTCATGATGCTGGCCCGGGGCGCGGCGGGCGCGGGGCTCCGCTCCGCCGAGTCCTCGCGGCTGCTGCTGCCTGAGCCCGAGCCGGGGCTGCCGCCGCCGCCGCCGCCGCGAGGCCCGTTGGCCAGCGGCGGGGCGGGGCGGG
>VZUI01093295.1:0-34769 GCA_013401135.1 Cettia cetti | reverse complement strand
CCCCCCCCCCCCCCCCCCGCAGTTACAAGAGATAAAGAAAAAAACACATTTTCCCACCTGCTTTCAACAGATGGAATAGAATACACATTTTTTGATTCCATAACCCAAGACAATCCAGAAGGTCTCAAAAATAGCTTAAACCAAGCATTTGCTGGCTGAATGTTTTAGCAATCACTACAACCATGCATTTGATTCTCTGGAAAAACGTAGTTGTAATAGCTGTAGACAGCAAAAGAAAACAGGATGGGTCACCAGAGGATCAAAAATTTCAGAATTTCATTGATATTTGCTTGTTCTTATATGAAATTCCAAGTTAAAGATTCTCATTGTGCTACTATAAAGCTTTTGTTTAGACTTAAGCACCTGTGCTGCTGAAACTTAAGAAATCTACCTCTGAAACCTTTTAATGTTGAGTGCTGTCATAAAATGTACATTTGATATTTACTATTACTTTCAGTGATGTTACAGGCCCTTATATTACATTAGGTGCATAAATAAAGAGAAATTGAGCATATGATGTGCACCTATAAAGTGAATATCTGCAGATGAAGTAGTAAGAAATACTTACCCTATAATTGTCCTGTATTTGAAGTCCCTCAGGGTCAAATTCAAGCAGATAGACAAATAGGAAAATAAAAGGAAAGCCCTTGTGCTGATGGTATTATATTTTTCTCCCATGAGGAAGGGACTGGATGGACCTTTCAAGGACTCTTTAAATTAAAACCTATTAGTAGTTCTTGCAAAACAAACAAACAAGCAAACAACAAAAAAACCCAATCAAGCCACGCAGGAAAAAACTCAAAAACACTCCCTGAATCTTAGAAGACCTTACAGAAAATGAGGATCCTAACCCTTTCAGTTAAGCAGATGAGTGACTGGATTGCTCCAAAGGCCTGGAGAAATCTAAAGGTTTCTATTCTTAGTGATCCTAAGATCCTGTGCTGGTCTTTAAAGTAAGAACCAAAATCTGTAACTCTGACATGAGAAAGAAAGGATGTTTGGAAATTTTAACACAGGAGAAAGAAAACTCCCCACACCTGGAAGGTCAGTGGAGACTGTCCCCATTTTTGAAGAAGTCAAACTTGTGTCTGTGATCTGGTTACTGGAAGTTCCTGCTGCACCAAGAGGAGGTGAGAGGTAGCAGACATTATTGGTGACGGGCAGTGGGAAGGTCAAGATGTAAGATAAATCTGTATGGAAAAACATCTTTTGGCACAACATCCCAAACTGCAAACCCTCTCAGACCGAACCCCTACACCACAGTGCAGAAACAGTTTCTATCCCTACCTCCATCCCCCTTTTTTAGCCACAGTAGAGGTGGGCATGGGACCCAGAAAGGCTTTCTTGAGCTGTGGCAAAAACACTCCAGCTGCCAGACACCAAACAGTCCTGGGTGCACAGCTTGGGGTCATGGTATGAAGGCCTGTGAGGGAATTATCCCAGCTCACTCAGGCAGCAGAAGCCTTCATGGTGGCCTTTGCCTCTCCTGCTTTCATGGCAATAGCAGCAGCTGTACGCACAGCATTGATTTGATTGTGTGAGAAAAATGAAACTAACTGCTTTAGCAAAGGAATAGTTTTCTTGAAATTTTGAGATGATCAAAAAAGGTTATTGGAAACCATTTTCTGAGAGAAAAACATAAATTTGGCTAATCTGTTCAGTCAGAGCATCAGCCTGCGCTACCTAGAAACTGAAAACTGGTGTTGAAAGAGCTAGACAGGCAAAGAGCCAGACAGATGGCAGTGCAGTAGATGTGGATTCACTGGGCTTTTTATCTTCACTTCTGGAGACTTTCATGATTTAACTTTCAACAGCATTTTGGATTGGCACAGAGCAGCTCAGAGAACTAGCACCCTTACATTTAAAATAAAATATATCGGAAATGTAATTGAAACCAAGCTCCCCATCAATACTTTTTATATATTCTGGCTAAGGAATAAAAGCACTTTTTCATGCTGACTCTACAGCATGACCACTTTCTCTTGTGCTAGAGCCCTTCTTGTTACTTTTTTATCTACAGTATGTTCACTGCATCTACTAAAGATTACTGACCTGTACTTTCAGGTAAGATCTGGGGCTGGAGCAAAATTAAAAGCTATGCCATCAACTGCAGTTTAACTCAAGCATGTTGTGTAAGCGGGGACATCAGGCTTTGGCGTTTCTGAAGAGTCAGAGCTCATAGCCCTGCAAAGCATCCTTTGATATGTGCACTGAGTAAACATCCCACCATTTCTCAGCTGGCTGACTTGCTAACGTGGGGCATAGATCAGTAAAACCAGTGCAAGTGAAGTGCAGACTGCTGGAGCCAGGTAGCCTCAATTGGATGACTTCTATTAGCTGAAGCAAAATTAAATGCATCCAACCAAAGAGATACTCACTGAACACCCCCCACCCCACTCCCTCTAAACCTTCAGTTGAAGATACGCAAGCTTGGGTTTTGTTGCTTCTGGGTTTCCACTGCTTTTCCCTTCATTCTGCAATAGGTGAAATCACAGGTGCATTCTTTGTCCCTGTTGAACACATAATATGTGACCCTGTACCAATCTTGTTTAATTTCCACTTTGCTTCCCCTTGCTTTGCTTCATTTGTGTTCATCTTGACTTCTATCCTATGATCCAGTTCATTTGTAGAAGACTACCTTATGTTTTTGATAGATTTTCTGATGTGGAAGTATCTTTCATCTGCAAAGCTCTGCCTTTGATTGCATCTCTCTTTGGGGAGTTTTTTCTGATGTGTCACTGGCTGCTGGTAAGAGAGAGATGTCATCTTACCGAGAATGCAGAGTGAGAGCAAACCCATATATGAGCTAGATTTTCAATGTCAGATCAGACTGCTCCTGGTAGAGTTAGGCACTGCAAAACAAGCTTAACTTGTAACATACACATTGACCACAAACTGACAGGACAAAAGGTCTTTTGAAGAGTTTTGAAGAGTTGCAAAGCCTTCATGATCAGGCATATGCCAGAAAATCCATACTGACAGTTTAATTAACATTGATATCCTCATAAGAAATATTCCTGCTAAGTAAAATTCTAACTAAGTGTTACAAATCTTAGTTTTTGTAGGATCTTATATAGTATCAATGCTAGTACCTAGATACACATGTACTGTAAAACATCATGGTTTTCAGGGTAATTTGAGACTAACACCAAGCACCATCCATAAAGCAGCATTAAAAAGATTCAAAAGTGCATTTTTGCTAACAAAAGTCACCATGTTTCTGCCTAACTGCTAGTGGAGAAACAATATTACCTATATATCCATGTCAAGCTTAATACTTCAACTGATGACATCTAAGTGAGCTCCACATTAGGAACAAATCCAGAATCCGCATTAGAGATTGCCACCTTTGATTTAAGATTCTTTTGAGCAGTCAGAAAGAAACATTTTGCTTTCTAGCTGAGTCTTTTACCATTTGAATAGGCTGAAATTTAATACAGACTATTTCAAACTTGGGCACACCTGATGAAATACAAAACAAGAATCGGTTTAAGACTCCAGAATAGCACAGAGTTATTGCAGACTTATCATCGTCCTCGGGTGGACAATCACCTCCAGCCGTTTTTGCTGAGCACTTGCATTAAAACTGCTTTGTGTACAAATGAAATTCGTCTTTCAAACCGAGGTTTTTTCAAAATTACCTTCAAGAGCGCGTTACAACTCCTCTGCAGCTTCTTTGTACGCTGGCTCCCTCTCCTGTTCGTTGAGGGCAAGCAAGACACTGATCAAGTGCTGCCAATTAAAGACATTTCTCAGCACTTCCATCATTGTTTTTTGGAAGCGTGTTTCTGAGGAACACAAGAAAAGACTTTCTTAGGTATCCAGTTGAAACTGAATTAAAAAAAAAAATTGAAACAATGTAGAAGGATTCTTTAAGTAAAGTTTTTAGAGTCCACATTTTTTAGAGTCCATTTTAGAGTTAGAGATGTACATTTTAGAGTCCACTGTAGAGTTAAGAGATGCCTAAATAAAGACTACATTTGAATAGTAAAGTATAAGAAGCTGCATGCAGTTCAGACATCAAAAGTATAAATTGTAAATAACAGTAACATGTGAAATGAAGAAGAGAAAGACCAGATGGACAAGCTAACCAGTGACAATTGGTACATAAGAATTAGAATTAAAATGATTCACTACGGCAGAAATCTGTGGAATTGAAAATGTGATGCCTTTCCTGTAAAAATACCACTGGAAGGAATACACATCTAATATGTAATATTCAGAGAATTGATTGTCCCTCTACTTGGCACTGGTGAAGCTGCACCACAAGTTCTGTGCCCGCTTCTGGGGCCCTCACTACAGGAAAAACACTGAGGCGCTGGAGTGAGCCCAGAGAAGGGCAACAGAGGTGGTGAAGGGTCTGGAGAACAAGGATTTCCTACAAGGAAATCTGAGGGAGCTGGCGTTGGGAGGGCCCAGACTGGAGAAAAGGAGGCTCAGGGGAGGCCGCATCACTCTCTAGAAATGCCTGAAAGGAGGCTGGAGCCAAGTGAGGGCCAGCCTCTTCACCCAGGCAACAGGAGGACACAGCCTAAAGCTGTTCCAGGGGAGGTTCACGTTGGGCATCAGGAAGAATTTCTCCAAGGAAAGGGCTGTTAAGCATTGGAATGGACTGCCCAGGGAGGTGGTAGCCACCGTTGCTGGAGGTATTCAAGAACAATTGGACGTTGTTTGCACTTAGTGCCATGGTCCAGCTGACAAGGTGGAGGTCAGTCACAGGTTGGACTTGATAATCTTGGAGGCCTTTTGCAACTGAAATGATTCAGTGATTCTGTGATCAACAGCAAACCAACTGATTGAATAACTGGAAATAAAATGACAGAGTCTTACAGGAAACATGGCAAGGGATGGAGAAGTCTGATTTCCTTTCCTCTCTGTTCTCCAAACACAAACAGCAGAAGTAGAAATACGAGACCAACTGCCAGAGAAAAGCTGGTTACAGTCAAGGCAGGAACATTCCTGCAACAAAATCTGGGTAAGAGCACCAGGTTATTGAGGGTCCTGCTAACATACAGGTGACAGCCACGGCATTTTTAGAATGCCGTGTATGCGCATCTTTCCTCTTACCTGGAGGGACGGCGCATCAGGGAATGCTCACAGAATCACGCTGGAGCTCACACCAAAAACCCCTGAGGCACAGGGCAGGTAAAAGGCACATAACCCAACCTGCTCTAGAGGGCTCTGAAAAATCCCCACTTAAGCCCCACATTAAGAGCTCTGAAATTCCCACTTAAGTCTGACTTAGGCCTGATTTTAGGCCAGACTTTAGGCTTAAGTCCCTACTTAATCCTGACTTTAGGCTGGACTTTAGGTTAAGTCCTGACTTAAGAGCTCTTAAGTTCCCACTTAAGTCCCGACTTAAGAGCTCTCAAGTCCCCCCTTTCGGCCTGGTTACTGAGGGCCCTGGTAACACATAGGTGACAAGCACAGTGTTTTTAGAATGCCGTGTATGCGCATCTTCCTCCTTACCTGGAGGGACGGCGCATCAGGGAATGCTCACAGAATCACCCTGGAGCTCACACCAAAACCCCCTGAGGCACAGAGCAGGTAAAAGGCACATAAACCAACCTGCTCTAGGGGGCTCTGAAAAATTTAGAATTAAAAGCCACCAATAAAAGGCAATGTCCCATATCCTAAGAACCTTGAGACATCCTATAAAGAAATTGTCACGAGACAGTCACAACTGAACGGGGCCATCAGAAGTCAATTTCTGTGAATTAATTTAAGGGTGAGAATAGAGCTTGGTATTTCTGCTAACAGCTTTTCAGCTGAGTGCTTATGACCAGAAGACTGGTAGTGGGGCAAGACAGGGACAGCACAGACTTAGACACAAAAATACACTTTAACACTTAGAGGAAAGGGAAGATGGATCTGTAGAGTGAGTGATTCTGAAAGGAAAAAAGCAGTGGCTCACATTGCAGAAGCAAGCTGCATTGAACAGCTTTAATGAGATGTAAACCCAGCAGAGTAATGACTTCTGATCTCTACTGACAGGCTTCTTTTTATCCAAGGCTGTTTAAAATGAAATGCATAAGTAACCTGGAGAGAGCACACCTCCCCTGCTCCCAGGTATGTGTTTTGAACTCTGGGCTATAGTTAGTTCCTCTTTTGGTTTTTTTTTTTTTTTTGTTGTTGTTGTTGTTTTTTTTGTTGGTTTTTTTTTTTCTTTCCTTTTGCATTATGACAGCTTTGATAGAGGATAGAGCATCTTGTTCCCAACAAGATTCAAGGTTCAGTTTGTTGGTTACTGCAGCCTTCAGGAAACTGAGGATACCAATGTGACTGATGTCAGCAAACATCACCCGCTTCTTTTACCTCCTGTGACACTGACCTCTAAGCAGAAAGCAAGCATTCAAAGGGTGACCACTGTATTTTCTGTATTTGAGATCACAACAACAATCCTGGAAAAAAAGCAGGCAAGTACTCACATGCAGGCTCTACATCTGAGCACAGTCACAACTACCTGGAGTCCTGACTCAGCAATTGCAGCACTGGGAAGGGCCAGGATTTCATACTCTTCCCCAGGGTTAGTGTGTCCTACTGCTAGCTCTGGCCTGCTCACCTCCCAGAATAACCTGGTTTGCAGCACATCAGTTTGAAATGGTTCCACTCATCCTGTGTGCAATAAAACATTCTGTTGCCTTTAGCCCTGCATGAGATTTTAGGATCTGTTTTGGATAAAGGCAAATGACAAGGCTTCCTATAGAGGAAAATGTCTGCATTTCCATGGGCTTTGATGGACATGAGAGACTAGAATAGTCTAATTATTACTTATTAGCTGGTTTTGCCCTGTAAAAAGGAGGAGGATGTGTACCACATTTTAGAAACTGATGTTGTATTTTATACCAAAAAAGAGAAAGTATTACATAATCCCATACAAGACTAAATCTATCAAAATGAAGATCTTTATCTTCAACAATAATTGACAGTTGCACTGCAGCAACAAACAGAACTTTGCCAAGCTAGTTATAGAGCAATTACAATTGAATTGTTAAGATTCTAAATAAACAAGCGAGCTTCTGTATCACTAAATTTCAATTGGATATACAACTAGTAGGTTTTGTACCTTTGTTAGGTGTCCTACTTATCTAGAAGTCATACGAAAAGGTGTGCTTTTGGATTTCACCTTTCCTCCAGTCATTAATTATCTTCATTCATTTGCGTAATTACATGTGAAAACATCACAAGATCAGTTTCAAAGGCATGCCCCATCAAAGCTGTGAACCAGTAGCCAAGCACAATGTTTGCAGCATGGTGCAACATTTGGCAGGGGTGCTTCGATTCCCAAACTGGGCAGTGTAAAGGAGCTACTGCAATACCCTGTGTCCAGACTGGGATCACGGGCACAATGAACACCACTGAACTTGGTGCTTCATAAAGCAAAGGCAAACCCCACCCCTCTACTCCACAATACAAACTTAGGAAACAAAGAAGTTTGATTATGTAACTGATCATGATGCCTTCTTCCCACCCAAGCCCTTGCATGAACACTTACCTCAAAGTGATAATCTAACCTCCTTCCAACCCAATGTTCTTTGCTTATCCATTAGTAAAAACACCAGAGCATTGTGTTTCTCCAGTGGCAAATGGCTGGCTAGTTACCTACTACAAAACTTTTAGGCCATTGCTGTTCTTAGTCTGCATACACAGAAAGATGAAAGTTTATAAAGGTCCAAATGGTCTTTTCCCCAACATATTATCAAGAATGCATTCTGAGTTTAGAATTAATTTTTATCAGTCTTCAGGGTTACGTAGAAGTAACATTTGTCTTTGTATAGACAGATAGAAGAACTAAGCTAAATTGTGTCCCCTGCTTACTTTGGGCACAGGATAACTCCTGAAGTTTTTCTGCTGGATAATTTACTTGTTACAAATCATAATCTGCGTAAATTACCACACCTTGCTGAAAAATCCTCCTCCCTAATTGATCTAGAGAAGAAACAAGTAGTAAAGAGCAGCTTGGAGATCAGAGTCTTCTTCCATAAAGGTGAAGCAACTCTCTCACTTCACCATCATCATCATCTCAGAAGACTGCAGAGCTCGGTGCAGACACCTACATTCTGTATATACAACTGCTCTATCAGGATTTTGGCATGGAAAAAACCTCCGTTCTGCATAGCCAAAAGAGTGCTACAACAAACATCACTTATGAAAATTGAAACAGTAATGAACTACTACAATTTCAAACTTTCTCTTAAAAATATTTTAGTAAAAGAACTGCTGTTGGTTACTGCTGTAACCATAATTGCAAGAAATGATGTTTGCAGGTTAGTCTGGAGAGAAAAAATAATCACAACACATACAATAGCAATCACTGAGACCACTGCTAGTAATCTTAGTTCTTTTGACTCATTTACTCTAATTCCATTATTAATTATTACTCTAACTCATACAAATCAAAGGTAGCCCATCCTATAGCACAGCTACAGCTTCTGACTTACCTTGAGTTTTCTCCCATCTCACTCTGGAAACACAGCAGAAAATGCTGTTAAACAGCACATCCCTGAAAGAGCTTTACTGGCTCTGCTCCAAAGTATTAACTGCCACATTTATACTTCCCCCACCAGCTCAACTAGAATTTACCTTTTTCCAGGTGGAGCTCTTTTTTTTTGGTCTTATTTCCCAATGATGTAAATCTGGGCACCCAACTTTGCTCTGCATCCCCACTGTTTTTCACTTCATTTCATACGCATACAGCAAGCAAGACTTTTAATTTTTTTTTTTAATTTACAGTATTGATTGCTCCAAATTATGCCTTACTGTTGGTACACAGTAAATACATTCTTTTGAACAACTTAGTACGAAAAAAATGCAGTTAGAACATTAAAAATACTGCTTTACAATGTGCGAAACAGAACCTTCAGAAATAATGTGGCTACAGCCAGGCACAGAGGAAGACTGCTTGGTTTTGTCTTTTAGTCTCCCTGCACATTCATTTCTGCACTCCTTCATCTGAAACTGCCTGTAACGATGGATTCTAGGTGAGTGTTTCTGCTGAATTAAGAAGTTAACAGCCAAGCTGAGAGTTAGCACTCATATTCCCAGAGCAGGTATTTTTCTCTTACACTAAGAATGGCTCTTCCCAGATTTACTGAGCAAAGGGCATCAATAACAGGTCAAAACTGGAGATGTTTGTGTAGGGGTGTTATACTCTATAGGTGCATGCAGCTGTCAAAGTTTGGATGAATTAGGTTACATGCTTCCCCTAGATAAAAGACAAGAGGCTGGGCACGACTGCCAGTTCACAAATAGTACTTAAATCAGATGAAATGCATTTTTATCACAAGCTTTAGACAGATTAATACATATTACAACACCTAGCACTGATTAAATTTAGAAAAATATTATATTGGGACTGGGGTTTTTTTAAAGCCTTTGTTGTAAATGTAACAGAAGACGTATGGCAGAAGATTCCAAAAGACCACCCTGCTTTTTGATGTTAAAGAGCTGAGCTGTCAAAGCTCCTATGCTGCTGACAATTACTCGTTTGATTATTTACGGGGTTTTTTAAACAATGAAGAGGCAGGAAATGTTTATTTTTTTTTTTTAATTTTTATGCTCAAGGATGACTGAACCCAATTACATAGTCTTTGTTAAGTTAATGGCTGCCAAACAAGCGTGTACTCCAGTGACCCACCGGGAGATGGGTGAGACAGATTTTAAGGTTAGACACAGTACATGTAAAAATAGAAAGTTTAAAAACCAATCTCATCACACACATTTCCATTGCCATCTCCTTTGTGAAATAAATAAGGCAGCAGATAACTTTTACTTTGCAGTGGCAACTTTGAGGTATGCTATCAAGTCTTGTCTCTCGCCCTTCTTCTTAATACCCGCAAAAATCATCTTTGTTCCAGGAATATACTTCTTTGGATTTTCCAAATACTCCATCAGAGTATCCTCACCCCAGGTGATACCTAAAAGAAGGTTAAAAAAAAAAAGTTAATAAATTCAAAATAGTAAACACTTATATTCTAATCCCTGCTCAATTTTTGGCAGGTTTTTAAAACTATCACCAAGAACTGAGTATTTTTGTCCCCTAAGGGCAGCTTTAAGTTTACCTTTGTTCTTATTAGCATCCGTGTAAGAGAAACCCTCAGCTTGACCAGTCTTGCGTCCGAATAGGCCATTCAAGTTGGGTCCAGTCTTATGCTTGCCTCCCTTTTCAACCGTGTGGCACTGGGAGCATTTCTGGACAAAGATCTTCTTGCCTTTCTCAACGTCTCCCATTGTCAGTGCTAGAGCAAGAACACACACAGAGGTCAGTACCAAAACCTCAAGGTCACCGGCTCAGCTGAAACTTTAAAAAGTGTCCCACTGGTTTACAAACCCAACATACGCAGCGCGTGAACCTGGCAACTCTCCAGCACTGTCTGCCCAGAAACTACAGCTCCTGGGCCTGAAGATTAGTATGGAATCATGAGACTACCTAAGAAGTACCAAGGTGATAGACACTCTTGAAGGGCAGGAAAAACCTACCCGCGTACAAAATAATTGCCCCACAGCATTTAAAGGGTACGGCGCCAACATATGAAGAACAAATTTAACGTAACTCGTGCGGCTGTAACAGGAGTTTCCTAGTCGTGAACGACCTTGTGTAAAAGCACAGGACTCTTGGCAGGCTTTTCCTCTGCAGCTGCAAAAGCGCAGCAGCCATGCAGCCGGGCAGGGCCGGAGGACAGAGGGCGCCCGGCTGTCACCATGACCCGGGATGACCCCAGGGGTCCCGCCGGCAGCCACGCGTGAGGAGCCGGCGGCGCCCAAGGGCGCCCGCACCGCCCGGCTCTGGCTCTACCTGCGCCCGGCCCGGCCTTGAGCTTCTCCTAGGCGCCAGCCCGCGGTGGGGCCGCCCGGCCCCACGGTGACCTTCCGCTGAGCCCCGGCAGCTGCCGCAGGCCGCGGCCCTGGCAGGCGGGAACGGCGCTCAGGACGGCCGAGAAAAACGCCCGCTCACCCCATGCCCCCGCCAGCCGTCACCACCCCGCAGGGCCCGGCCGCAGCCCGGCCGCCCACTCGCACCTGCCTGCCCCGCTGCGCCCTCAGATACACCGACCGCGCTCCGACACCTCCCGCTCCGTCTGCGCCCAAGGACACGCTGTACTCCGCCCTATGTATCCCGGCACCGCCGCAACCAACCTCTGCCGGCGCCCGCGGCCCGCCTCTCCGCCCCGATAGCCAATCGAGTGCCGGCTCCTCCAGTTCTGATTGGTTGCAATTTGATGACGTCACGCAACCGGAGAATAGTGGGGTAGGTTGCGACAGGCGGGCCCCCGGACTTCCTTCCTTCCTTCCCCTCTGTCCTCCAATCCCGGCCGAGTGACGTCAGGCGTCACTCGCGCGGAGGGGGCGCGCTGCAGAGGGGCGCGGGAGTTGCGGGCGCATGCGCACAGAGCAAGTGGAAGCAAGGGTCGCGCGGCGCCCTCAGCACGTGGCCCAGGCGGTGGGCGGGGTCTGGGCAGCGGGGCGCGCGGTGCCGGGGCCGGGGCCGGTGTGTGGCGGTGGGGCCGTGAGGGCGGGAGCAAATGCGCAGTTACGGAATCCCGGCGTCTCCGATCGTCGAGTCCATTCTATGGAATGAACTTCTCCACGTCATTTGTTGTGGCACTCAGTGCCATGTCCAGTCTTAAACACCTCCAAGGACAGCTTCTCCACCACCTCCCTGAGCAGCCCATTCTAATGTCTAATCACCCTTTCTGTGAAGAAATTCTTCCTGATGTCCAACTTGAACCTCCCCTGGTGCAACTTAAGGCTGTGTCGTCTTCTCCTGTCACTGGTTGCGCTGGAGAAGAGGCCAACCCTCATCTGACTACAGCTTTCCTTCAGGCACTTGTGGACAATGATAAGGTCTCCCCTGAGCCTCCTTTTCTCTTGCCTAAACAACCCCAGCTCCTTTAGCTTTTCCTCACAGGGCATGTGCTCCAGACCCTTCACCAGCTTGTCCATGAGTTTTAGAAGCTTCTCCAAAGAAGCCAAGGGACTAATGATGTGGAAGTGTTGCAGTAGCCAAAGTGAGGTGAAATCGCCCTGGAGGATGCGGCCGGGGCTGCCTCCAGCATGGCCCCACAGAAGGCTTGGAGGGGAGCAGATGTGCGCTGGATCGTTCGTCTGTGTGGGATGCCAAAGCCACACTGCTCTGACAAAGACAAGCAGGTTATGGAAGGGACTGCCACATGAAAGGATGAAAGTGTCCTAAATGCCAGCCCAGCAGTGTGGTAGTGCTCAAGGAGGACATGTCACTATTCACACATTGTGACCTTCCAAGCAGAATGTAATGGTGAATTCCAGACATGATTGCCACTTCGCTCTCATTGGCAAGGAGGAGGAAGAGCTGTTGGAAAAGCCCAGTGTAATAATGTCCACTGTTCACAAGAATTGGACTGTTTGCTTTAACTATGAACATTAAAACTGTCAGAATTTTCCACTGTCTGGCATTTGAAAACCTTTTTTTTTTGTGCTTTTATGCTGTGCTGGAACTGGTATAGATGTGCCCCCGTAATTGCCCATGGAGCAGGCCTTGTATGAAATGTCAACATGAAGCAGAAAGGAGTGAGGACTGTAAAAATGCATCAAGGGTTCCTCTGATGGCAGAATTTTGCAGATCATTCACAAGACCATTCAGAAATCCTCACTCCCTAGTTCAGACAGTGCATTGCCTTCCAAAACTCATGGTATCTAAAGCACAAGACACAGGTTTTGTGCATTTTCTAACTCTTCATCACAAGATATATACACAATAGGCATTCTTAAACTTGTGACAATTTATGCTTTGATTTTACTGACAGTTCACTGGCCACACTAAAACTGTTTTGCTAATGATATACAGATAAATTCACATACTTCATTAAGAGTGAGGAAATATGTGCAATGAAACCACTTTAAATCAGCATCTTGAATTCTGCTGTTGTTACCCAGCTCAAATCTCAAATATGTCACACTCCCATAATTACGAGGTTGACTGAAAAATATTATTTTACAAATAAAGACATCTTTTGTTTCTTTCATTTGCCGTTTGGTTTTGAACCTTCATGATGCCTTTCACTCTCGTTTTTAGACTTTTTATCATGATTGTAAGGACTATTCATTTAGTAAGGCTTCTGTGTCTTAGATGATTTGAAGGGCCAGATGTAACTTAATATCACAAGACTTGTGATAAAATCGTGGGTCTCTCCTGTCTTTAAAGAAGGAGGGAGGTTAAAGCACCTTTTAAGCTACTCTAAGAAATTGCAGTGTAAATTGAGGTAAATTCTTAACCCTCTTTAAGCACTTGTTGTGGACTGATGCCTGCTGACATCTATTGAGAGGTTCTCCCTTTCTTCACAGAAAGCAAACTTCAAGCATCTGTAGCTCTCTTAATTTCTGTTGCATTTTGCCTTTTAAATATGTATTCTCCTTTCTGAGAACTGCATATTGTGTTTCACAGTTAACCCTTCTGATGCATCTGGAGGCTCATTGTAGCAATGTCTTTTTCAGGTTTTTTTTCCAAGAAGCTGTTTTTGAAAACTGCGGCTTAATTCAATTGGATTGTTTTTTATTAAACTTCTGAAATAAGGAAATAAAGCTTTCAGGGAAAATACTCTACCTTTGAGCTTTCCAGTACTAAAATCAGTCTGTAAAATGAACAGGACAGTTATCAGTCTGTAAAATGAACAGGACTGTTATCTTCTCAGCCTTAGACCTGACCACTTAGATGTCTACAGTGTGACTGGCTGCCAGCAGTCATGATACTTTTATGAGTTAATGTTAAATTACCCTTTCCTGAAAGTGTAAAGGATACAGAGTATTAGTGGGTTTGCATGCTGTATTATTAGTGGAAGCAGAGGTTCTGCCTGATATAACAAGATAGTAGGTTAGGGGATGTGTTTGCACCAGAAAAAAGAGGTACCTTGAATGGAGAGGATTTCTGATATCTGTTTGAGCCTATTTTGGGCATTACTAAGGGTGGATCTGGAGCAACTGTGGTAAGAACTGACCTGTAAGTAAAGTAGAAGGTGCAGGAAAGGATGTTGTTCAAGGTCCCCAGTGTTTACTTTTTGAAATGTTCT
This sequence comes from Cettia cetti, assembly GCA_013401135.1. Classification (NCBI taxonomy): domain Eukaryota; kingdom Metazoa; phylum Chordata; class Aves; order Passeriformes; family Sylviidae; genus Cettia; species Cettia cetti. Next base: position 20,727 of record VZUI01093295.1, on the reverse strand, counting down.
GTGATAGGACAGGCTAGTAGTGAAATTTTTGCCTTCTCTGCTAAACGTAGCATCTGCAACATTTGTGTGAAATCCTACATATGGCTTCCTGTGTAGGGCAGAGTGTGTGTGGTATGGGACTTCCAGAGGCAACACTCAAGACAAGGGCAGGACTTTTCTGGCTTTGGGTTTGAATTGCTGGGGTAAACTATAGTAACTCAGGGTGCAATTTCAGTGCTCTATACTTTACATACATTAACATTCATTAGCCTATTTGCCTTTGTGTGGTTTGCCTGGAAGGCTCATATTTTAGTCTTTCAGTTATTTGCTGTGGTTACACCTGGAATACCTTTTCCTTTTTACTAGCTTAAGCCATTAGACAGTGGAACTACAGTTATTTTTGCAATCAGAATTCTGTGCGTAGCTCCGTGTAATTCTGTCCCAAAGGAAGGAAAAATAAACCAAATGTGTCAAGTCCAATAGTAAACAAAATATGTCAAAAGAAGCTTCCAGATCTCTTTAAAAGGGACACTGCAAATAAAAGAAAAAAGGTAGCCTTGCATTATGGACCTAGACTGAAACTCAGAAGAATATGTGATTTTTTTTTTTCTTAGCTCTATGCTAAACTTCTGGTTTGATCTTTGACAAATAACTTAGAACCCATTTCTTGTGGAAATCAGCACCTCATCCCTGAGCAGCTTGAGTACCTTGGCCTATTTTTATCCCCTTACCATGTGGAAGTGGGACAACCCTGAGGTGATGCTGGTTACCTGCAAACTGCACTAGCATTGGGGAGTCTGTGATTTGCACTGGAGTCGTTGTGGTGTGAGCTGGTTTTAAGAAACAGTTGGAGTTATGACCTGAGTCATAAATCTTACCTCATCACAAAGCAGTGCTGACTAATTTGCATCATTATGATTTCTGAATTGTACTGAAGCAGTTTGGAAAACTTTTTTTTTTCTTCTGAATTTATCTTTCCTTTGGAATTGTTTGGGAGAAAAGTGTATCTTTTCTTGGGTTTTTCAAAAGCCCAGTTTATAAAGATGAAAGAGTTATTCTGGGCTGGCCTTGAAAAGTTTTTTATGCTGGTATCCTTCAGGAAGGAATATTCCACAGTGACAAATGTACGGGTTTAGGGTTACTTTTCAACACTTTTATGGTACAAGTCCTGTCATTTGAAATATACTGCTGACCTTATGTTTATTATGTCTTTTACAGGCTCTTCTGGAGGAAGACATGAACCTGTTCACTCAAACAGGTAGGGAACAAAGTTGAAAAGCATTAGAAACTGAAAAGGAAATAAAAATGCCTGGTGAATGGTGTGCCTCTAATCCTTACTGCTTGTTGTGTTTTATACAGTCTAAGAGAGAGAGAAGCCAATTTTGCTACTGCTTTGAACAGTTGCAAGGGCAGTCTCTGAGATGCTGCAGTTCCTAAAGGTGACTGTATTCCTTCTTAAGGCAAAGCTAAATATTCGTCTGGCATCTACTTTTGTGTAATATTTTACTAAAAAATTCTTGGGTTTATTTTAAGAACTGTTTTTAGTAATTTCTTGAGGCAGTGTATTTATTCTTTGTGCAGTTATCTCTGACAATATTGTGGTTTGTTTTTTTTTTTTTTTAATGGTGTTACATTGACTTGAATGGAAGAAGCTGTTCCCACATTTAAAAGAACTGCTGCTGTATTGCCCAATTCCTATGTTATAAAGACAAATTATTTGGGAGTGGGACATAAAAATATTTTCCACAGCCAATGTATAGAGTGGCAGTTGAAAGATTTGATCTTAGCAGAGGAAGGCAGAATTCTTTCCATATCTGCTGCTCCTGTGTTTTTGGAGAGTGAGTTTTGTGAAACTTTGAAAGTAGCTACTTGGCACTAAGGGACATAAGAATGTCTCTTAAGGGCCAGGTAATGAAAATTGCCTGGCCAGGATGTTGTAGGTTCCACTTAGGCACAGGGTGAGGCAATTGCAGTGAGCTCTAAAAAAAAATTAAGGGAGGCACAGGTGGAGACAGCAGCCAATCCAGCCAGAGTACAAAGCAGAGTGGGCAGCTGGGAGCTTGCCAAGCTTTCCTAGCTGAATCGATTGCACAACCATTATAATGCCATGGCTTACCAAATGATGAATTTACTGATGAGTTTAACAGGTGTGAAAATAGCAAAGTACTTTGACCATTCTTTGATGCTGTGGTTTTATGCCTCAGGCATGAAGATTTATTCAGCAGCCATTTATTGTATGATAAAGTGTCCTCAGGACTGAGGTACGTAGAAGTCTGTCACTCATCTGGCCTCTGGGGAGCTGGGTAGGTAAGAAGATCCAGGGTTCAGAGTCACTCTTTGTCATCTTAAAACAAACACAGACCTCAAACTGAGAACGTTGACTCAATGCCTGCCTTCACTGTGTGGAGATACGGGGTTCCCCTGCTCAAGCACTTGCCCCAGTAGCTGCTGCGGACTCACAGATGCCTTGTTATTGGTGGGCTCACAGAGAAGTAACCTTGGACCTCAGAATAAGATAAGAAGTGTGGGTTACAACATCTCTGTAATCAGCTGATGGTTTGAGATAAGTAACACAACAGAGGCATCTGGTTTGGATGAGTACAGAGGAGTACTCACAAAATGTATAAAAATGTAAGTGCGTGAAGTTGCAGTAATTTGCACTGAAGCATGGAATAGCAAGAAGGGACTGAATGCAAGACTTGTCTTAGGATGGGACTGCATCAGCTTCTATTTTACTCTCAGGAAAATCATTCTGGATCCTTATAATCCAGTTCCCATAGTGAAAGTAGGTTAAGAGAGGTGATTCAAGATAGTAATTTAGGAAAAAAAAAAAAAAAAAAAAAAAAGAAAGAAAAAACTTTTTTAGTTCAAGGACAAAGTTAATTAAGTTTACCAAGAAGGTCATTCACATTTGCAAGATTCAGGACCCAGCAATTTTCCAGAAGTTCAGGTTTTCTTAAAGACATACTGTGTTTCTTTTGGAAAAGAACTTCAAAATTAACTTTAGGGATTCAAGAACTGGGAGGCAAATGAAAGGATATTCTTTTATCAAGTCCATTATGTTTTTTACTTTACAGCTAGTGTCATGTCACAGTTTACTGGAAAGCTTAAAATAATGGAGGTATAATAAATGTCTTTGAATATTGTCTGAAAGTCTGCATCTGACAAAGAACATGCTACAATAACAATAATTTCTGCTGGCCTCAATTTTAACTTTTGGATGGCAAGTAGTTGGTCGTAACTACCCCATTTTCCATATTTTTTCTTTGTAGTGAATCAAACAGTTGGAAGAATTTTTGGAATATCCTACTTGGAGGGGATGAGAGTTAGTTACATTGGTAACACATTTGCTTTGTGTATGTGTGGGAGCCAAGGATTACTGTCCTCTCACTTAACATGATCAGTTGGGATGTTGGCTTCTGAATAATCCAAGCTGTTGAGTGAGAGGTACCTCTGCAACAGCCTATTCAGATACAGTGAAATTAGTCTCCAAAGCATCAACTTAGCCCCAAGAAAAGCTTAAAATTAAGATTATTTTTGTAAGGAGATTTATATGTTTGGGTCTCCTTATGTAATGATTAATCTAATGTAATCTACTAAAGCCTGTGCATTTCTTGTGTCTAAGGTATAGGCCAGACAGGAGGACCTTGCATGAAATACGAGCACTAATATGGTCCCAAGAGTTTCATGAGAGACTTAAAAATAAAAGCTTTACCTACCTTAGAATTTTCAAAGGAGAAACTTTTTACAACATAAATAGAGATAAGGCCATAAACTGGCAAATTTCTCCCCACTCTCCCACAGAAATGAAACTAGTGTGCTTTGGCAGGCTCAATTCTTGTAAGGGTAAACCCAGTTCCCTGCAGAGCTGCAAGGCCTCTGTGTACAGCAGCAGGAGGAGCTGTTGAATGTGAAGCCTGACCAAGTGCCGAGACAACACGTTCATGGATTGTCTTCTTCATGTTCTTCTTCATTGAGAGGAAGTCACTCCTGCAGTGACTGCAGATACACATGGGGTGTATCTCTCAGTGGAGAGGTGGATTTCCTCCCTGTAAGGACCTTATACTTGTTTTGTGACTTGTCGTGTCAAGTTTTCATGAGTTTGGTCACCAAGTAGTCACCTGGCTGATAGTTGTAGAATGAGATTTTACTAGCCCAGCTTCATTGCTTCTTTTTACATCTGCCCTCAGGTATGTATCAAGTGTTCTATCAGATCAGATTAGGGGTTTAGTACTATTTCTGACAATGATGAATTCTGGATATTTTGCAGACACAAAAAACTATCCAGGATGGCTTATAATCCTCAGGCATGGAGTTTCAGAGCTCTGATAACCCTTAACCCAAACTGCTAGTGTGGAAGATGTTTTTCTTATGCTGCTAGGACATGTTTCTAAGGCTTTTAAAAAATTATGTCAATCTTTTTGTTTTCATCATATTCCCAAACTTTTTTGGCTTTTGCTACTTAGGAAGTGTGCTGAACAAAACTAAATGCAAAATATCCAAATAACGTAATGTCCTGTCTTGTCTGCTGTACTAGAAGCAGCGCAAAAGGCAGGGGTCTTAATTTATTTTAAAAGTATTCCTCCAGGAGATAACAGCCATCTAAAAACCCATTTACAGCTGAGTTGTCTTCAGCAGTTTTTTGCAGTAAGTTTCTTTATACTTCACTTTTAAATTTCATCTGTTATTATGCTGCTCAGTTATTTTTGTACTAAATCCTCTAATTGCTCTCCTGTACTCTTCTTGTGTCCTAATAAATGCATAAACCACCTCTGTTTTAACAACTAAAAGTCTCATTGTTTCTGAAATGTTTAAAGGTGGGATAGAAAGAGAGTAGCCTCTCCTAATGGAAAATAAGGTCTCTGTCCCTCATCATGTCATTTTAGTTATATCCTTTTGGTAGCCTTGGAGCCCTTTGTACTCTGAATACTTGCACAGAAAATAGTACACTGCTGGGCCACTGTGTCCTGACTGACCTGAAGATCTCACACGTGAATGAAGTCATAGGGGATTTGTGCCATGATTCTTTGCTAGTATCTCTTTTTTTTTTTTTTTTGTAAGGGAAAGTTCAGTGGATAAGGACTAGCTGGAAGCAAGGTTCTGTTTGAGCCATGTATTCAGGGTATGATCCTGCCAGTCTCCTGAACTCTGGTGATTTGCTTGAAGGGAGAGGGAAATATATCTGATTCCTTGACGGGACAGCTTAGAAGAATGCAATGAAAAAATTCTCAATGAAAAACACAATGGTATTTTGCTCCCTCTTCAGTTTCTCTCTAGGAAACAACTGAATAATCCCTCGTTTAATTAAGAGTTAAGAAAACCCTAATGAATGTCTTTGTGCTGTTTCTGGTTCTCTAATCCCCACTTGGCTGCAGCTTCTTAAGATATGCATTGAACCAATATGAGCTCTTCCTGAAAAAGCTGTTCCAGTATTATGTTCCTGAAATCTGTGCAGCAGCATCATAAATCTGTCAGCACACAGAAAATTGCAATTTAAGTGTATTCTTTGCATTCTATTATGAGATAGCTTCCCACAAAAGTTTCCTTTGCTGCTTCCTTGTTTTCAAAAATCTTTACAAAAATTATTCAAGATATTTAAATATATTGTATTTGGGGACTGGTTTTTTAGTTGATTTTTGTTCACACTTCTCAGGAATCTAAAACAGTTCTGTGACCACAACACAGCAGCAGAGCTGTTCTTTCCTTATCTCTTGGTCTTAATTTTTTTTAGTAACCCCCAGTTTAATGCTTATTATTATCCCTTGCTACTATATTGATCACTTTCAGCCATCTAGGCCTGACAGATTATATGTTTTCAATAGCTTGCTGCTTCATCCTAAAAGTTCTTCAAATCCCTGGAGGGACTACTAAATCCCATTCTCCCTCTACCAGATTTCTCTTCAGGTTAAATACAGTCTCCATGGCCTTTCCAGTTCTCTGAAACGTTCCTGTCTTAGACAGTGAGTGAAAATGGAGAGAGAAGAGTCTGAAACACAAGCCACAATAGTGGCTGACATAGGAATGTGTGTTTGGAGAGGCCACAGTCAGTCTTAGAGCATGGAGACTTTGGGAATGTGCCGTGCACAAAGAGACTCCACAGCTCATAAGAATCATGTTTGTACCCGTGTGTGCATGGCAGTGCTGTCTTTATTGGCATTTGACCCCCTGCAGCATGGAAGAGGATCCTTTTAACATGGAAGTTTGGTGTTTGGGAGGGCCTGCAAAGAGCCTTATTGGGGCAGTAACTCTGGTCCCCAGCTGTTGTTGGCAACTGCATCATGGCTCCTCTCATAAACTGAAGCATCCTCTTTTCTGATCCTCTCCTCATCTACTCCTGAAGCTCCCTGCTGTGAACATTAAAAACCATCTTGTCATACCCACCCTAAGTTTATTCCCAGTCAGACTGTAATGCTCATTTATTAATCCATTTGGCTTTTAATGAACCAACTCTTTCCAAACCAGTGTTTATCCCAGTAATGTGTTTCTTTAGAATAGTCATGTTTTTGCAACCTCTAGCTTGAGCTCTTCTTGTGTTCTCAAATAGTCTGCAGATGTCCTGGGCTACTCTAATCGCTCTTCTCTTTACTGTTTGAATTTATTTTGGTTCTCTGGGAAAGGCCACACAATTTGTATTAAAGTTCTTTTTATTTGTTACTCCATTTTTAAAATAATGTGTCAGTTAAAGAAGTAAAAAAGCATTGAAACCATAGCTCTTGTGTCTTGATGCACTACCGTGACAAGAGAGACGCATACACCACAGCCGAGCCGAGGCGGGAGAAGAAGGAAGTTTAATTTTCACTTTCAGTTTATATAGATTTCCAGAAGTGAGACCACACTGGAAGACTGAGGTTCAACCTCTTCAATTCCACTGGTCTGAGAAAGTGTCCATCAATTGTCCCTCCTGAAGAGAAGAATGCAAACAATATAGACAATTATGAAAACATTGCTTTGTTTACATGAAAATGTGTGAGAAACACTGACTCCAAACCAGAGGGCTGAAGAACAGGGCGACAGTGTCTCTTTCTCTCATTGGTGTTATCTCTGAGGATTTTTTCTCCTTTTACAGAATCACGTAAATATTTTTGTGCTGCTGTCTTAGAGAAGGAATGTCGCAGCTTCATCAGTGCTGTCTGGTGCCGAGGAACTTCACAGCTAGGGATCCATTCAGGCAATGTTATCTCTCTTGGCCCATCCTCTGGTCTCCATGCAGGCAGACATGTTTCTTGATGTCAAAGTCTGTGCAACAAAATTCCACTTTCCTCATGCTTTATATCCAGTGGTAAGCTTGGCTTACTTACACTAACTGTGTTTTCCCATGTTGTATGTTGATCCAAATACTGATGCTTGAAGTCTTTATAGGAAAGTGAACATGCAGATTTTGGAAGGGATTAAAATTTGGGCCTTCCTGACAGCTGCCGCCTCAACAGTGCTTCTTTTTGCAACATGATTTTCAGAAGGTTGTTTATTGTTGGGCTTGAATCAAGATAAGGAACTTTCTGGTGGGATGTCTGAGACAGTGTCCTGCTCTTGGCTCACATCCCATATCTGGTCTGTGCTTTCTGTCACTTTGCACTGCTTACCTAGGCTGGTTGCTCTTTTTATTTCACTTAGCATTGTGCCTTAGTAGCTGGTGACAACAGTGGGAATGCTGAGTACAGGTGAAGGCATCTGAAGGAGTACTGTTCTTGCAGAATTGATTTATGGGGATGTTCACCTTGAAGTAAGTGTGCAGTGCACCCTTCAGGAGGTCTCATTTGTGACAGACCAGCAGAAATGTTTCTGTATGAAGAAAGTAGCAGGATTTATACTGCCATCTATGTCTCTTAGCAGGGACTGCTTATTTTAGCAGACCATTGACCCTGACTAGTGAAAAGGTGCAGTTGGAGGTCCCTCAATCAAAGAGACGCAGCCCAGACCTTCACTGCTGCCCCTGACATATAGAGAACTCAGAGTCATTCTTTATGCTTTGGAAAATGAAATATTCTTTTCCACTCTGGTGCATAAGATATAAATGGGTATAGATGTTTTGTGCTTTCTTCTTTCTTCTATAAGCATCTGTCTTCTCATATGAGTAACAGTATAAACGGTGGCTTGAATTAATGTGTTTTTAACTTCTTCTAGGAACAGTTGCACGTGGTTTTTAGGATGCTCACTTGCATGTGGCTTTTTAGCTTTCTCAACCACAGTTTGATCCACTGCTCACATACTGTTAACCTTTATGAATCATTTGCATTATTGAGATGCAGGCTTCAGATGCTGGTGCAGAGCCAAAGGAACTGTTTAATTGTAAAGTACATTTGAGTGCCATAGCCAAAGAATGAACCTCAGCAGTTACTGTGCAGAACAATCTCAGTGTTTGATATTCAACATATGTCTGCTTTAAGTGGATGAGTGTTGCTCAGGTAAATCAGCATGGCCCAGGGTAGGCCTCTGCCAATCACACTTTGGAAGCCAGAGGGCAATAAAACTGCCAGTTTTGAATTATGTAAGGTGCTGGTCTGAATTTTCATTTCCAGAGACAAACTGTTGAAAGTGTTTGATGAAGTGTTCATTATCATAAAGCAAAACATTTTTTTTCCTCATCACACTGAAAAAATGTTAGACAGCTTTTCCATTTCAGATACAGGGATTCAGTTATCAGAAACTTGTAAATGCATCAGAACATGTAAAATGTAAATCAGAAGGGATTTCCTGACTTGGATTTGTTTTAATCCAATAGTAGAAAAGCAGGGGAATTTGGGGACTTCTAATCCAGGGCTATTTTGAGCTATAACTAAGAAAATGACAGCACCGTACTTAGTTGCCCTGCTTTATGTAAGTCCATGCAGTTTGAATCTGGAGTGCTATAAAGCCAGCAGAGCAGGAATGTGTTCCTTCTGTTTTACCTGCAGAATTGCTGAGTCAGTTACAATTGCTTAGAGTTACAATCAATCAGAGCTGTATATATAAAGTCATCAGAAGTAATGATGCATTAGCAAAACACAACTCTCAACTTGATTTGCTCTGCTTATATATCATATTATGCTCTGCTTATATACCATATTATGCTCTGCTTGCATGTGTAGCATTAAATGCAGATAATATCTTTTCATTTTTATGGAGGTCACAGAGAGTATAAAAATTGTTGAAGACAACAAACAGAGTTTTTCAATATAGTTTTATATATCCTTAGGAGTAAATCTTGGCATTAAAATAAAATCTGCTAATGCTATTGATGCCCCCTGGAGGAAGAAAGGCAAATCACTCATGCAAATAGAGGTGTATAAATCGTAGAAACTCTGCCAAACTTAAATTTTATGGTTAGTAAGGAAGCAGTAGTCTGCAATGGTAATAAGTTACTTACCAAATACATAATGCAATTAGGACAGTAAATTGGTGAGTCAGACTGTCGTGATTTATAGCAGCTGAACATGTAGCCAATACGTTTCAGTTGCTACAGTGCTGCCCCTTTCATGAGAGCTGCCAACTCATTTTATAAACACTATTACACATACTACTCAAGGCAAAAGGTCTTTTGAATTGCTGTTGTGTGTTGGTGCCAACTTAAAATGATAAGATAAAAAGTAAGCAGATAATCACAGTAACTTCACCTTCTGCAAACCCGGAAGAAGCCATTAATCCATTACAGAAGTTCTGTCAACCAGCTGTGTCAGGACTGATTTAGCATTCTGAACTTTTGCCTCTGCTTTAGAGTGAGCTTTGCCCTATGCCTAAGCATTGTCAAAGAGAAGGCTTAATTCTGCCAGCTGAATCTGATAATACTCTTACCAGTATTACTTGTGGTGGAAATGTGAGATTCTTAGTAAATGCAGTATTTAGTTCTGTGTCTTCATCTAGTTCTTGAGCCAATCTGCAAACTGCTTTTATGTAATAGTTACCCAGGATAAGGCAATATATTGGAATTCTTCCTAAACAGAGACATGTTTTATTGTCACACATTTTTATAGGTTAGGAATATCAGAACTAATCCACAATTCCCCCTGAAAAACTTCAGATAATTTACAGTTTGTGTCCTTTGTTACTAAGTGACAAAAAAAAAAAAAAAATCAATGTCTTTGAGAAATTTTGGGGCTAAAACTTTGTCGTCTCACATTGCTATCCAACTAAATTAATTTTAATAAAAATTGCTTACCTGTGAAGGACTGATTCATGTTGTGGTCTTCAGAGCCCTTTTTTTCAGTGTTTTGTAGCATATTGGTTATTCTTGGAGAAAAGTTATGTTTGAACTCTTTAAAATGGGGTTGGGGGCCACTATCTTTGGTGGATTTGGATAATATATTTGACCATTTTCTTTGACAAACTTGGAAATCTGAAGGGTAAGAATAGGTAAGGTACAAACCAGATATGTGGGCTGTATGGAAAAGACTATTTTAAATACTTGAAATAACATGTGTCAGCCTCCTCTCCCTCAGTTATCTGTTTAGCAAATGCTAGTAAAAGTAAAATCTGGTGGGGAAAATGTGTTTGCTACAGTATTAGTAGTTAAGTTGAAGTTTCAACAAGTATGTTGTTATGATCAAATAACTTGGAATCAAGTTCTCCACGGCACTCACATATGGTAGGCAGGGAAAGCTACGTAAGCTTTCTTTTGTAGTCATGATTATAAACTGCCTTAAAATGAACTGCCTCTTATTGTTTCCATTGCCACATCTGTAAACAGTGTGTCTGCATTGATCAGAATGATGGATCTGCATTTTTAGCTGTAGATGAAGGCTCACTATGAAGACAGCTTTATAGTGAGCTGGTGGGAGAGGTGCTTTCTGTGAGCTAGTATTAATGTCTCTTTTGCCTTTGGAAACTGACCTGATGGATGTGCAAACAGAACTCATCTTCACTCTTCTGGTACAAAATCAGTAGGATTAGACCAGATCAGCTATTTAATCAGCATCAGTTAACCCAGTGATGTGTAATGAAGTCTTCATGGAAGTACTCTACATGATCATCTGCACCACTAGATCTGGAAATCTAATTGTCTCAGGCAAAGAGGTGGTGACAAGCAGCTGAGAGCTGGATCTCCTACCAGAAAAAGCTGCCTTTGCAGAAGGCCATCTTTCCATTGCCAATCACAGGAGCTCTGGGTTGATTCACACACCAACAGGGAGGATTCTTGTTGCATTATCTGTGCATGTTTTTTACAAACAGGAACAGCAGACACTAAAGCTTAATAAATTGTGAAGCTCGTTCTGAGCTCCTAATGCCACCATCAGGAATAACTAAGTGTTTCTAGATGTCTTGTGAAAATGAAACTGCAGTGGAATTAGTTTCTAACCTTGTTTCTGTCACCACTTTTTCTCTCTCCAGTCTTTCTGCCACGTTTCCTTATTTACCCTACAATGATGCTGCCAGCATTAATATTTGTCACTTACAAAATAGATACTATGAGTTTTGTAAAGGTGTGATGTGGAAGAGACACAAAGCTTTTAAGCACAACCTTCTGTTGGTAAAAGTCACCTGATTGTAGTCTGGGTTATCTGTATTTAACCAGGGATTTCTCCCTCAGTCATGAGATCTGGAGTGTCCCAGTCTCCCACAAAGTCAAAACGTATGGAGGGAACAGCAAATTATATTAAAGTATTTCCTAAGTGCCCATGGTAACTGTCCCCTTACCTGATAATTTTGAACCTGTTAAACTTTGCTGGAAATAGATTTTGGTCTATGATGGACCTCCCATTGTGCAAAAATAGGCTTTGTAAGTCCACCTCCACACATGATTAGTGTTTCTTAAATTGACCAGTGATCAGCAAAAGCTAAAAATGACTACTCCTAGCATTACGTATTCTGTGGAAGGATTTTGGTTTCAGATGGACAAATACTTCACTAAAAATCACCAGTGTACTCAATTATATAAATAACAGTACAGCATTGTACTGATGACTGGGAATGGCAGCTAATTAATGCAAATTGACCTCCCACTTAACATTATCATCTTTTACTTTCCTGAAAAGCTTCTTATCCATGACTGTGCGTGCTTTTTATGTTTCAAACAGTTACTGCCAAACCTTTCCTGACAAGCACTGCCATGGCACACAGAGGTCCTGACTTTCTCCTGTCCCAAATTCCCCCTAACCCTGTGCGGTCAGTAGCTGCCAAGTGCTCCTCATCAGTTCATGCAGCTGATCTTTGAAGTCTTCTAAAACAAAGTACCTGTCAATTAAAAACAATAATTTCATGCCCTTTTCCTCCAATATTTTATGTAAAACACTCTCAGGGTAAAATGCTGCTGGAGTTAAAAACAAACACCTCATGGTAGCTTACATAGTGTTCTGCAAAGAGTGAATGTCTAGGGGTTTATCTCAGACTTCATAAGGGATAGGAAGAATTGCGTTTTTCTCTCTGGATCTTGTTCTACTATTTGTGTAGTGATAAAATGTTTTAAATCATTCAGCTCTTATTTCACGGGTGTTTCTGTTTACCCAAATGATGGTGGCAGGAATGCCTTTGGCCCAAAAAAATGCTACTTCTTGGTCCCATGGATGATTTTTTTTTTTTTCATTTTTTCCTTCCCTCTTTTGGACTGTGAAGAATTAGTTGTCTGGCAGAAGATATCAGACACACTAAGTGATCCATCATGCTTTTGTGGGGAGTGGCAGCTGTGCTAGTAAGCTGTGTTGGCTTCTAAAGCTACAAGGAGGCCACATAAGTTGTTTTTATTCTCAGTGCTGAGGCATCCTCCATGAGACTGCAACTATCCGTACATACAGATTTATTTTTAGCCAAGACGCTTACCTTGACCACTGGTGTAGTCAGATTCTGTTAAACTTCAGCAGAAGAGAGTCACGGCTGCCATAGTGTTCTTAAGTCACTTTCAAGAATAAAGGGTAAACCAAGGGAGTTGTCTATTAACTCTTGTCTTCCTCAAAACAACTGTGTCTAAAGCCTTGCTAGAGATAATAGGAAGGAAAGGTTGATGACTGTTTGAATTGATCCCAGTGTCTCAACCCTCCAGTGATGTGAAGTTTGGGAACATGGTGTACCTAGAAATGTGTGTAGGGTAGAGGTGAGAGGGGGAAAATAGCAGGCACAGTGGTCTTAGGTTGGTTTAAGTTGTCAGGAAGGACAGAAAGAAAGAAAATTTCCTTATTTCACATTTCACTGAACTTTAGATTGAATATAGCACTTTGCAAAACAGGGAGAGATGTGAGAATCAAAAAGGTGATGTCTTAGTTTTTAATCACTCTCTGCTTGCACCCTGCAAAGAATTCCCAATGATGCTGCCCTTGCAGCTTTTTTACATGATCAATCATACTGATTCTCATTTACTTTTATGTGGCTTAAGGGAATTTAAGATTCTTGCACAGCTCCAATTAATAGTAACTGAGTTTGTGCTTGTGTCATCAAAATTTGTCTCTAAGATGACATTTATTTCTGTGAGGAAGAGGGATAAAGCTAAACTGGAGATTTTATGGGATACTGAGAACTGGGATTTCATGGAGTGCCCATGTTCCTGTGGCTGTTCTTTTCAGCTGTAAGTTTTTAATGAGAGAGTAATTTAAGACTTAATAAAATCAGAGGAATCATGAAATCTGAGGAAAATTAGAGCAGCAGTTTATGCCAGTAAGAAAGACTAGCGCCCTGTTTGGATTCATTTAACTTCAGCACCTCTGCATACGGCAACTTACTGAGAGCAAACACCTTCCCCCAGTTGCTGCGTAAAGCAAAGTCACAGACTTGTACAGGAGCCAGATTAATTCAGTTCCTGGAGTTGTGTGTAATAACATAACAAGGTCTTACCAAGCTGGACCTTTCTGAAGCTTCTCTCTCATAAATCTGCTTTATGAAAGAGAAGCTGTGCTTTATAGTTTCTCCCAAACACTTTGATTCACATTAGGTAAAGAGGCCATGAACAACACAGCCAAGAAAACCTAATTAACCCATAGGCAAGTCAGCAAGATTAGTATTTGTTAGGAGAGTGTGTGTGCTAAGTAAACACTGCTAATCTAAACCTAATCATTCAGGAGAGATTTTTGTGCCTCAGAGTGTTGCTGTTGCTGCTTCTTATTGCCAAGGAACCTGCACTGTGCAATTGTGGCTGTGAGAGGAACAACTTTCCCTTTTATTTCATTAAGTAAAGATAAGATACAGGTGAAATGTACCTAGCCAAAGTGTCTGGTGATTTGGGAAGCCTATCTTGGGGAAGAAATGTGATAGCTTACCTGAAGTGACCCACTCTCATTTGCATCTCCCACACTGTATCTGAATCAGTGCAGTCAATATATATTAGGGACAAATCAATGTGTAAGCAGTGCAGGCAGTGTTCTTATTGATACCACTCATTACATGAGGAATGTTTTGTGTTGCCAGGTGCTAAAGACTGAAAAGACATCAGGAACATGGAATGTCTTTTTAAAACAGAGTGAAGAAAAAAAATCTATCACACTTGTGTAATAAGCTCTGTAATAGTTAACAATGGGATGTTACATTAGTACAAAAAAATATAAAAAATCCTTTTATCAGTAATGCAAAACAAAAAACATACCCTGTTTATATTTGCAGAGAAATTACCTATTCATACCATGCTAATACATTATTTATATTTTACCTTGGAGACTTTCTTTTTTAAAGGCAAGCAAAATAAAACAGTACTTTAAAGGGCAAGAATTTAATCACTAAGCCTAGCGAAAAGTCTCTTGGCAATTTTACCGAGTCAGAAAAATATCAAAGGTTGAAAAAGTAGTTAATTTGCTTAATGGTTCTTTGTAATATAATAAAAAATAAAACAAATGCCTGAAGTAAGTATTACTGGGGTAATCTAAGTGGTTCACCTAGAGCTCCAAAATCTTTTGTATTTCATAAGAAAGACTTATCTACCAGGCCTTGCTTCAAAGGGCCTTTATTGTAAATGGGTAGGAGATGTCAGATTAGAGCCCTTTTTTAAAGTTTTATTGTTTGTACATTGTCACACAATGTTTCTTTTTTCTTCAAAAGCTGTATACCAAAGTCTGCATATTGCTTAAACCCCATGTTTTCCTCAGTGAGAAGAGGGATGTGCCAGATTCATTTCCAAGAAGATGATGGTAACTTCTCAGGGCTCCACTCCTTGTTCAGCTTGAGGACAATAGAACTGTTGGGATATTGATAGGCCCTGCAGGGATTCCATCATTTCAGCCTTAGCTGTTCCTGTGGGACCTCTCTTCCTCCCATGGCTGGGGCTGGTCAGTAGCCTGGTTAACAACATAGCTGGGACATGGGAGCTGCACCCAAGCTCTCTTCAAGTCATCTGTGACTCAGGGTGCAACTGGGCAATCCATCATTGAACTGGTCTCCATAAAGATAGGTGTTGCAGAGTTACAAAGAGAAATAAGTCCCTTCACACAAAGAGTTTAAATACAGTTGTGCGCTTATTTCTTTCCATACTAACATGGATGGTTGAAAGATAAATATCACCTGGCAGATCAATTTTATTCACACATTCTGATACAAGATACAGAAGTCATGCATTTCATTGTGAAATCTGTGCTGTGATGCTATGGGACTCACTGCAATCAATATGAGGTGTGATATCTCACAAATTGCTGTGCCAGCATAACTCATGCCTCAACTGAGCTGAACAAAAGATCTACTTTTAATGTGTGATGCTACAGAGGCAACAGGACTTAAAATGTTGAATTCTGGCAACTATTTGTATATTGTTACATTTATAATGAACTGGGACTCGATTCAAACTTTGCATCAGTCTTAATAATGAGAAGCCTTTATAGAAATGCCATACTTGCAGACCGGCAATCTTTGAAAGTTTATCCCATGGATAATTCTAATCGATTTTCCATTTCTGCTGTTAGAACTGGTGTGTACCTACCAGTGCTGTAGATATGTAGAATATTTCTTAATATTTCTTTTCAATTCACATTCTGCTACAATAATACAGCTCTAACAGAATTGAAAAGAAATACTAAGAAGTATTTTCAATTTCCGTTTTGTTGTGTAACAGTGTGACTTGCTACATTTTCCACTGCAATAATTGGATATATTGCTGATATACATACCCATAAATAAGGACAGTCAATCTGCTTTGAGCTCTGGCATGGCAGAACTACTTAACTACCATTGTAGATCACTTCTCATTTTAACATCTAAACTTAAAGCAGTAATAAAATAAGGATAAACATGTATTTTCATGACAGCCATGATTTAGAGAAGGTTTCTGAACTCACCTTGTAACTGCCAGCAAAGTTTTGCATTTTTAAGGGTAGATGGTTGTTTAGAATATTTGTTATATTTATAAAACTCATACTGGTTAATCAAGTCTGAAGCCACCCAGAATGGAATGCAGAAGAGAAAGAAGAAAGGTAGAGCTTTTTCTGGAAAGGAAGATATCAGCAGGTTTTTTAAATTTGGCACTGTTCTCATTGGAGTTCTATTAGACTTTTGCTGGAGTCTGCCAGTATCACACAAGAAACGGTTGCTCAGTATCATCTTCCCCTTTGTGTTCAGTCTTATGGAGTTCAGAGCTTATGGAATTTATCTATTGAAAAGCAGTCAAGGCTTGTGGTGGAGGGATTTATGCTTCCAGTTTGGAAAGGCCCAGAACAAATCCAGGGAGTTGTGCAGATGAACACCATCCCATTTCCCTAGCAATAAGTGCACTGTGAGCACTCTTCAAATACTTTTTGGTAAAATAGGCATAAATCAAGTTTCACATGAGAGAGACTATCCTTATGGTCACTCTGACTTCCATGCAGTAGTTCTGCAGCTTCCCTCATGATATCAGAGCATTAAGTGGAGAGATGTACATGCTCAGTAATAGTGACAAGGGACACCTTGGAACCCATGTCACCTTCATGAGGGTTTCCCACTCAGTACTACCTTCCTACTCGCTGACAGATGCTAGGGGCCTCTAAAGATCTGCTTCTTTTCTCAAGTGTGGTTTTGGCCTGAAAGGGATGCAGCATGGGGAGCCTTGTGACCTTCAACCTTCTTTTCTAGATCAGGCCAGAGAACATTTTGCATCTCTTTCCTGTTACTTTCCTATGTATTCTGTAAATTATTAAGGGAATCAGATATATCACTCTTGCCAGTTTTAACAGAAAGGAAATTACAACTGTAGAATAAATTGTTTCAAATGTGTAAATTGACTTTCTCTGCAGCATTTTATTCTTGCAAAGGAAGGCAAACACTTACCTTGCCTAACCTTAAAACCTGCTTGGTCAGGAATCTCCAAGCCTGGGAACCACCATGGGTCAAGGAGCTGGGAGACAGCCAGAGGAATGTAAATACTTTGTGGCATGATAAACAGCAAAACCGTACTAAAACCCGCAAGGCAAGGCAAGGCAAAAAAATATAAATTATCATTCATTCTATGCTGTCACTAAACCTACTGGAAACCTTATTGGTGTGGCTTGTCATTGGAAGGACAGCTGCCAATGCTCTTGCCTGATATATGTGTGTGTGCATAACTAAGGCTCTTGGCAGTGGCTGAAAGATGTTTTTCAACAGCTATCCCAATTTTTGTGGTTTTGTTTGATGTGAACTTGAGGACCTATTACATTACAGAAGTGAGAAGGCAACTACTTTTCTCCAGTACATTTGACTGGGAGGGCATTATGCATGTGACCCACTGCCAGTGCACTTAGCAGAGCATATCTGCACCCAGTCAGTGATTGATTCCAGTGTGCAAAACTGCACAAGAATAGATAGTGTCCATCCTTAAGGCAAAGGCATCGTTGGTCCATGAGTGTAACGAGTTATTGCAATACCTTGTAATTAATTTCCCACAAAAGACAGTAATAGCTCAAAGGAGCCCTCACAGGCTATGAGGTAAATAAACTGAGTGTTAATAGCTCCCAGGTACACGTGCTTAGCACCACTCACAGTGTATTTTTCAGGAAAGGTTCCTTGTGCCTGTCACCATTAAATAGTTCCTGATGGCAGGAAGAGTATTTGCTCTGAAGGACCTTGGACTGTGAACGTGGAAGACTTTTTTGTGTGTGTGTGTTTCACTTTTTGTTTTAAATGATATATTCTTTCCTTCAATTTAAAGGTCTTTTAAAGACCAAGAAAATAGAATGTAATAGGGAAAGAAAATGCCTTGACTAGGACAAATGAAAATGTTTTTAGAGAACCAGCATATTTCATGTTAAGATGTGCGTGCATAATAATGGAGAAAGCATTTTAATGATCTGTTGATCAAATATTCAGAGTCCAAGGTAAAGTACTTTTCAGTGTGTACAGGGGCAGAATTTGACCTACTCCTGTAAAATCTCCTTCCTCCTTCTATAGCTGGTACAAGGGCATAGAGTCACAGCACTCCCTGGTTGCTTCCTGTTAGGGAAGAAAATCCCTGGAGAGGTGCTGTGATCTCTTCCTCAGTCTGTGTACCTGGATGATCCATTCTGGTGAGCAACTGTCATGCAGAATGCACCTGACAGCCCTGTGAAGTTAACTGTGAAAGCATCAAAGAATTATTCTCAGGTTTCTAATATACTTATCAATAAGAGGTTGTTTATTTTCTCTTTTTGAAGAATTTACATCTATGCTTCAAACTACTTCAGTCTAAAATCCCCGTAGTTTGATCGTGTGTTTTGCTGGTGCCATCAAGTGGCAAAATGTTGGATTGCAAAACTCCTGCTGCACCCAAACTGATTCAAATACCTCTTGAACAGCACCAATGAGGAAAATAATCCCTGCCAAGCCTTCTCCAAAAATACATATATTTAAATATGTATGAGAAAAATGGACTGAAATACATATGGTGTTATGATTACTTTAGTTTGATATGGATTCTAACAAGTAAAAAGGGTAATATTTTTGAGTATTACCAGTTGATAAATATAGGCAACCTATAAATCAAACCCAGAGATCCTTGTTGAAGAGCTACTTAAACTGAAGTGGCACAACTCTGTATTCTGAATTTCCTTCCCAACTGTGTTTGCTGTCCTTTGTTACTAGCTAATCCCTTTTAACAGAACATGGCCTTTTGATTTCATATCACAGCTGCACTTCATATCATCAGAACTGAATGAATATTCACTTTGCTAAAATATTCGCAAACTTCACAATGTGGTCAACTGAGAATATAAACTTACAGTTCATAGAGTTCATACACACATAATTTTTTTTTTTTTTTTTTTGCCAGCTGAGTGACATCATAGTATTGTTCAGTAGGAAGGCCTCTGTGCAAAGAAAACACATAAATTTATAAAACTTGTGCTCTATTTCCTTATAAATATCCAAATAGATTGGTATGGTTTTGTCTTGATTTCTCAGGGGACTGCTAATATCAAAACTCATAGATGCTGCCAATGTGGAAATTTTCCCATGTTTCAAAATCTACATCATGCAGGGCTGGATTTTGGGAAGTGCTGAGCACCCGTGACTAATTTTAATGTTCCTGAGGATGCTGAGCATTTCCCCCATGAAAGCCTGGCTCTTACAGCTCCTTACCACACACACCTAACACTCAACAGGGGCTATGGGAATGCCTCAGGTAGGTAGAGGGTCCAACTTTTTACCCTAAAATGAACTATTTCTACACTCTGGGGGTTCACTTTCAGCTCCTTCTGGTGCCAAAGGGCTCACAGAATACAGCCAAACTGCATGGTGCTTTTCACTGGCAAGAATCTGAAAACAGCTCCTCACCAAAAAACAAAACCAACAATAGAGTGCAAATGAGAGTGAGAAAATTATGGAAATGCAGGTAAATGCAGGTGGAAAGATCAGCCATAACCAGTAAGATTTTCCTGGCATTAGAAAAAAGCCTTACAGCTTAATTAATTCTTACTGTGGATACTTCCTGAAGTTTTATTTGTAATTCTATTATAAGCTTCTTATACTTTCCCCACGGAAATTTGTGCCAGTACTATCAGAGGCACAAACACAAAAATATTTAGTTTGAATCTTGCCCACTTCATCTTTTTACTCTGTAATTATTTGCACTGGACTAAGCTTTTAACTGTATCTCTGGTACTTTTTGGTTAAACTGTTGCTATTTGGGTTACTGTAGCTGTGTTGCTTGCCTGTTTTCTGTGTTTTACAGAACCTTAGTATGGAGGAAAGTGTACTCTCCTTTGCCACAGGGTAGCACCTCAGGATTGTGGGTACCTGTGAATGCTTTGAACAACTCTCCTGCAGCAACATTTTACTGTGAGAGTTGTCTAGAGCAAATGGCTGCCATTAGCACAGGTTTATGAAGTAGCTTTCTAACTTCTTCTCCCTTTCTGACTGCTACGTTGGTTTTCTGAGATGGGACATGTAGTTGCTATGACTCATCTACTTTCTCATGAGCTACTAGGCTTGAGTTGGCAAAATCTCTCCTGGGTTGCAATGTGGATGTAGAAATGTAGAGACATAGACTACATGACACCTAGGCAATTTTCACCTTGTGGAATAGGGAAGGTTTGTTTCTGGAGCTCTTTTTTCCTCCAGAGCTGGATTAGTTAAGGGCTCTACATTGGTGTGCCTGGACAAAAAAATAATCCAGGGGATTGCATATTCAGAAAGGACAAACATAAGAGCAATGAAAATTCTTGTTTAAAGCTCATTATACATTCCTGCACCTGCCCTATTGCTGTGGGATCCCAGCACCTTGCCATGGTCTTGGGATGGAAGTCCCATCAGCATCATTTAACAAGTGCAAGTGCTGAGCTCTCCCCTGGGTTATATAATCTGGTTACATGTACAGATTGGGTGATGAGAGGCTGAGAGCAGCCCTGGGGAAAGAGGTCTGATGTTTGGGTTGATGGCCAGCTGTAGATGAGTCAACAGAGTGCCCTGGCAGCAGAAAGGGCCAGCTGTACCCTGGGGTGCATCCAG
>VZUI01093282.1:0-13850 GCA_013401135.1 Cettia cetti | reverse complement strand
CTTCCTTCCTTCCTTCCTTCCTTCCTTCCTTCCTTCCTTCCTTCCTTCCTTCCTTCCTTCCTTCCTTCCTTCCTGAGCTGGGACACAAATATCCCCTAATTTTACATATTTTAAGGCCTATATCTAAATTTAGTCCTTTTAGGCTGCCTGATGACTGGCAGGAGAATACAAACATTCCGTAGGGGTTTTCCCAGCACTCCCAAAGGAAAATCCAAGGTCGGAAGAGTCATAACTTGCTGTGCACTCCCAAAAAACTGAGTGAGTGAGACCTAAAAATGTTCAAACCTTCAATATTCACCAGGAATCCCCTCCACTAAAGAGACTGGGCTGGCTGGGATGCCAGATTCCAGGAAAATATCCCAGGATTTGAGCTCCCTCTGCCCTTTAATTCCCTCCCCACAGTGGGCACTTGGCTTGGGAAGAAACCTTTGTGCAAACATCCATCCCACAAGGAGCTCTGCTGGAATTTCTTGAACTATCTGGATACTCAGGAGTTGCTATGTTGACATTTTAATTTATCAACAATTCCTTAATAGCAGTGATTAGGAATATCCAGATCTCTCTCCACTGCAACAGAAAATTCCTTTCTCTGAATGGACAATTCTTGGAAAGCTGATCCCTGCACCAAATAAAACTCTAGGAATTGTTTAACCTCCATGGCTCAGCTTCCCATGACACACAATTTTATTCTTGGCCCGCCGGTCAGAAGGTGAAGGCAGTGAACGAACACAGAGAGATCCAAATCCCAAATATTTTCCCTGCAGATGCTTCGTCAAGGCTTAAAAACAAACCACCCCGTGAGCAAACAGGAATATTTGATTTGGTCTGGAGGCAAACACACTCTGGGTTTCCACTCCTTGCCTTTTTTTGTTGGGAATTTTTGAAGCGATCCCTCGGCCCTCAGCCAATCCCCACCTTTTTTATGATGTCCGAGAATCCATTTGCTCCAAGTTCTACATTTCCCTCATTAAACAGCACTAAAAAGGGAACTCCAAGCCACAAGACCACACACGTTGGCATCAGGACATCCAATATCCAGAGCTGGCACCATCCCATAAATTAATGTTTGCTCCCATCTAGTGGGTGGAAGAAGAAATTGTCTTTAGGTGGAATATTATGCAAATTTAGTTTGCATTGAGCTGGGGGAATTTATGGAGGTTTTATTCCTTCTTAGAACTGTAGGATTTTAGGCCTGATCTAAGATTTTTGCATGTATTTGTTAATTTTTGTGCCGTGTATTCATGCAGACCTCAAGTTACCGCATCTTGTAGGCCTCAAATTAGAACATCATCCAGGAGAAACTTAGACTGTATAGAGGGAAAAAATTCCTCATGGAAAAGGTTCTCAAACCTTGGAAGAGGTTGCACAGGGCAGGATGGGAGTCCCCATCCCTGGAATTGTTCAAAAAATGTGTGGATTTGGCTCTTGAGGACAGAGCTTAGTGAACATGGAGGTGCCGGTTGAGGGTTGGACTTGGTGATCTTGGAGATCTTTTCCACCCTTAAAAATTCCTTGATTCCATGTTTATTTCCATATTTAAGATCATCAAGTCCAACCCTCAACCAGCACCACCACCATGTCCTCAAGTGCCACATCCACAAGGTTTTTTTCACATTTCCAAGGATGGTGACACCACCACTTCCACGGATAGCCCATTCCAATTTTTTTCCTAATATCAAATCTTAACCTCCCCTGGTGAATAATTAATAAGTAATTATGGGGAGAACAATGAGAATTATTAATATTCCAACTCATTAAATAATATTTATTTTTTAAAGGATTTCTGGAGGATCCTGGGAAAGCCCCATGGCACAGGAAGAAACATTTCACTCCAGAAAATCCAAGACGTGCTCAGACTTTGGAAAAAGGACAGAAAGATTCAGGAATATGGAGAAAGTGCAGCTGGAACTAAAGGGGAGGTCAGAGGAGACCTGGATTGTCCTTTTCTCCATTCCCACAGAACATGGATGTGAGACTCACCTTCCAATTCCAGCACCTGACTTCATCTCTTACAACGTTTGGTGAACCCTGAAGTTACATTTTGACCTTTCTTCTCCGTAAATTTAAAATTTTCCTCCTTTTTTACCTCCAGAAGGCAGAGAACATGTTCTGCACTATGTAGTTATAACATGGCACAGACTTCTGGAATGGTTTTAGGCTGAAGAACAGCAGGGATGGATGGAATATTGGGAAGGAATTCCTGGTTGGGAGGGGCTGGGGTGGAATTCCCAGTGAAGCTGTGGCTGCCTCATCCCTGGCAGTGTCTCAGGCCAGGCTGGATGGGGCTTGGAGCAACCTGTAAGAGTGGAAGGTGGGAATGAGAGGATTTTATCAGGTCCCTTCCATCCCAAATCATTCCAGATTTCTAAGAAATCAGAGGAAGGTGTTTGGATTTCCATCTCTTCCATTCAACAAAGCATCAAAATTCCCAGGCCCTGGAAGCAGACACAGCTTTGGTGCTCACAGCCACACTCTGGACTATGTCCTGGAGCTACTTCCCTGTTTTTCAGAGCCATTCCAGCTTCTCCTAGTGCAGGAGCCCTTTTTTTCCTGCAAAACAATTATAATAATTAACACAATTGTGAAATAATTCATCTACGGGTTCCCTGCAGAGCCTGAAGTTTCCTGTCCCTCCCTCTAAATGTGCCCTGAAGTTTCCTGATAGAGGTACAGCTGGAAGTTTCCTGATACAGGTACAGCTGGAAGTTTCCTGGTGCAGGAACCCTATTTTTCCTGCCAAAATAATTATAATAATTAACACAATTATGAAAAATTTACCTACAGGTTCCCTGCAGAGCCTGAAGTTTCCTGTCCCTCCTTCTAAATGCAGCTTTGTTTGCAGAGGACTGAAATCCTGGATTGGAACAGAACTCCTTGGGCTTGTTAAAGGGTGGCCAGGTGAAACCTGAAGACCTCAGAGAGACAGAGGGATCCAATTCCACCTTTGGGACTGGAATTCAAGTCGACCCACAGGTGTAAATAGTTCCAGCTTCCTCATGTCCCAGGAATTTATTGTCTCACTTGGAGTTTCTTGAGACGTGGATATTTTCTCGGGTTTTTCCTACAAAACCTTCATGAGAATTCTGCTCTCAGGTGAGGTTTTTCAGAGCTCCTTTTAAAGCCCTTCCTATCCCTCAGTTTCTGGTAATTATGGAAATAAATGAAGGTGTCTTGATTTATTTTAGACACTTGGGGGGTATCCTGGTTTCCATCTGCTTCTCCAGAAAGGAGTGTGGGTTGGGGGAATAGATCTCCAGGGTTATCCCTCACAGAATTCCTGGTTCCTGGTGGGATCTCAGAGGGAATTATTGGTGACCAAGTCTTGGAGCTTTTCTGGTTTAATGTGTGATGTGTGTTAGGGAAGGAAGGAGGTGGAGAGATGAGGTTGTCTGGAAGTGCAGGGATTCTGGGAATATGGGATCTGTCTCCAGGCAGTGCCTGCAAAAAAGCTGGAAAGGGACTGGGGACAAGGGCTGGAAGGACAGGACACAGGGAATGGCTCCCACTGCCAGAGGGCAGGGATGGATGGGAGATTGGGAATTGGGAATTCCTGGCTGGGATGGAATTCCCAGAGCAGCTGTCGCTGCCCCTGGATCCCTGGCAGTGTCCAAGGCTGGGTTGGATGGGGCTTGGATCACCCTGGGATAGTGGGAGGTGTCCCTGCCATGGCAGGGGATGGAATTAAGGAACTGTCAGGTCCCTTCCAACCCAAACCATCCTGGGATTCTGGAATTCCATGATTTGGGCACCCCCTCCTCTGTTTACATACCTCAAATACTATTGATATTTCATTTCCATTCCTGTTTTTGCTTTCCATGAAGTTTTTTTGTCTTTAATATCATTCCGTGCCACTTCCTTCTTTGAAATCCAACCAGTAGGATTGAAACAACACAATTTCCACAAATTCAAGAAGTTTTAGGGCAGGTTTTATATCCTAGAATCCCAGAATCCCAGAATGGAAGGGACCTTAAAGCTCATCCAGGGTCAGCTTCCACTCTCCCAGGTTGCTCCAATTCCCATCCAACCTGGCCTTGGACACTTTTACCAGGGTCCTCAATTTTTATCCAAGGCATTAACCATTGAAAAATTTATCCAACTCTGAATCCTTGGGAAGGAAAACCCCAGAGAAGCTGAGCTGGAATTTCTTTCCACCAGCAAAGCTTTGCCTCTGATCCACGAGGAAACGTGTAATGGCAAAGGGAAGGAATGGAAAGAAAATAAACCGAGGATGGAATACAACAGGAAGGAAAGTGGGAGGCTCTTTTAGGAGAGCACTTGGAATTATCCAGAGCCAATCTGCTCTTCCTGTTTTGGAGCGGGAAGATGGAGCTGCAGGAGATGTTGTGTAGCTCCTCCTCTTTCCAAAGATAACGGCTCAGACCTTCCATGGGCGAAGTGGAATGAAGCTGGCAGAGTCTGCTTCAACTCCAGGGAGTGCCTCCTTCTTTTTTTTTTTTTTTTTTTTTTTTTTCCTGGGATAGGAGAGGCTTTTTCATGGCTCGTTTTCAACTGGGAGTCCCCCACCCACCCCAGCAGGATCCTGCCAGCAGCTCCCAGGTGTTCTCCAGTGAAAGCAGCACCGTGGAAGTGGCAGTGAGGGATGTGGAGACAGCTCCAAGGATTAAATTTACATCTCCCAGGCTGCCCCGGGGCGGCTATTTCCTATTTGGGTGTTTATTTAAGTTGACATTTGGGAGAAATCGGAATATTTTGTCATTTCCCTCTGTGCAGATGGAGAGGAGGGAGAGGTCCAGTCAGCTGGGAACGCAGGATCAGCTGGAAAGGGGGAATTTTCTCCGTATTAAAGGGTCAGATTAAGGAAACAGGAACCTGTGTTTGACTCCTTGCTCTGAGGGCGGGCTCAAATTTAATCTGTTATTGGAAAAAAAGGGAAAAATCCCAATTTTCTTGCTTTTATATCCGGTGAATGGTTTGCAGAGAGCTTTAAGGAAAAGCAGCTGGGGCTCTGAGTATTCCCTATTCCCCATGGAATTTTAGGACCAGGTTTGCAGAGACTGAAGGAAGAGCAGGTGGGGCTCTGAGTATTCCCTCTTTCCTACAGAGTTTTAGTTCTCAGGGAAAATATCCTGAGTTGGGTTAATTTGACTTCTTCTGGAAATTCTGGATGGCTCCAAGCACGGTGTTGGTGAGACATAAAAAATATGTAAAGCATGAAAGGGAAAAAACTCCAAACAAAAATCAAAACCAAAACCCCAAACAATCCCTGAAAAACCCCAAAAAACCAACATCCCCTTGCCAGTGATTCCTAGGATGACCCTGGCCAACTCATCAGATCTGTAATCCAGGAGAATCCATTGGGAATGAGTCCTTTCACTGTCTTGTCCCAGGGAAAAACATTAATTTTGGGAGCCCTGTGGCTGCCAGGAAAAATCCTTTCCTGTTCGGATCAATGGCTAGTCATGAGTTTGGAACTGGAAAAAAAAATCCCAAATGATTTAAGAATGGATCAGCTTGGAGTCAGGAGCTGTGAGTTCCATGGGATAATGTCTCCTGCTGGGATAAAGGATTTGGAGAGCTTCTCTTCCCCAAAAATAATAATAATAAAATTAAAAAAACAAACAAACAAACAAACAAAAAAACACCTCATGGAGTTTTTGTGCATTGATCCTGGCCAAGGAAAAATGTTGTGGCAGAACTTCAAGGAACACGAGGAGTTACCAAAGTCCTACACTAATTCTGGAAAAATCTAATGGGAAAAAATCCAATGGAGAAAGAAAAAAAGGAGTTGGAAAGGAGGAAGATGTTCAGTGATAAGAGGAACAGGGTGGAAAATCCAAGTGTTTTGATAATTAGACAAGAGCATTCTGGGTTTGGGGAAAATGCCTTGAGGGGAACTTGATGGTCAGGGAGTTCCCTTAAAATTCCCACCTTATTCTTAACCTAATCCATGGGGAAAGGCTCTTCTGGAGTTTGGTTATCCCAGAGCTGTGACATCACTGGAATTTGTCACTCCCAGGTGTAGGATGTGGGGAGGGATAGGGAGAGAAACCAAATCCTACAATCAGACCCTCTTTTAATTCCTTCTGGTGCCTGAAAAACCAGGAGAACAACCCTGGCACAAGACAGGAAGGAAAATAAGGAATCAATTCCCAGAAAAAATCAAAAGCAGAGGATAAGGCATGAGATGAGAATCATTTTTTCCTCGATGGATCCTGACTCCGAGGTCAGGAACAGGTTCTGAGTTGTCCCAGGGGATATTTTGGACCCAAATCCCCAAATCCCAGCAGTGATTTTGGATAATGGACTATTGAACTTTCTTTATCCCAATCCGTCCTCCCCTCCCATGCATCTTCCCTGGACTCTGACGTGTTTAGTCTAGACCAGATAATCCCATTACCTTCCCTAATTCCTGATCTTTGCTAAAATCAACCTGGATAAGATTCCACGCCAGATAAGGTGGAAAATCCACCCCAGCCCATTTGACCTCATTAAATGATTCCTTAATTCCTGTCTCTGCTAATTAGAGGGATGTGCTGTGTGGAATCCCAGGAAGGCAAATCCCATCAGTGTCTTCCCTGTCTCCTGATTTCTCATCTGGCTGCAGTCAAGGATTTTCAGGAATGAGGTGGTTCAGGGTAAAAGTCACATTTTAAAGGGATCCAGCCTCTTCTCCAAGGCCTTTTTTTTTCCCCTTCCATGTTTTTATCTCACGTGTGGGATAAAAAGGGCTGGAAACTCCTCCAGCTTGTAAAGGAGGATTTTCCTCCTTTATTACACCATACTCTGGAGAGAAAAAAAAAAAAAAAAAAAAAAAAAAGGGATTTTCCATGGACATTTTTGCTCTGTGCTAAATGAAGATGGCAGTAAAAACCTGACCCACAAAGCAGATATGTGGAATTCCCTCTATTCCCAGCCAGTTCCAGCCTGGATTAAGCACTGATCTCTTCCAGCACTCCTTGCAGGAACTCCAAAGGCAAACAGGATCAATCCCAGGATGAAGGGATGAGTTCACACCGTCCCTGAAGTGATAAACCAACTCCTCCTTATCCAGAGCTGTGAATCAGCTTTAAAAGTGCAGAATCAACCCCTGCTCCGAGGGGAGAAGCAGGATCCAGCTGTCCTGGCTGCTGCTCAAGCTGGGAGCAAAGAAACCTGGAAAAGCTCCAGGATTTGCCTGTTTGCTCCCAGAGGGTTGGGAGGGATCAGAAGATCACAGGGAGGAGAGAGGGGCTTAGAGACACTAAAACCACTGAAATTCAGGAGCTGTCAAAGCTTGACATCTTCAGGGCTGAGTTAAAAAAGATTAAAAAATCGGATTTACTTCCCTGTGGCTGCTGAAGGAGGAGGAGTTTGTGCTGCAGGAATAAAAGGGGTTTTGAGGGAATTTTTGGTTGTGACACTCATGGATCATGACAAGCCTGGCCAGGGGCTTAGGGAGAAGGAGTCTCCTCTGTTTGGAGCCTAAAAGAGGTTTCCAGAGGGAGCAGGGTTTAGAGGAATGCTGACTTGGACTCACAGAACCATCCTGGAATGGTTTGGGTCGGAAATGGATTCAATCTAATCCCATTCCATGGGCAGGGACACCTTGGAATCCCAGGGTGCTTCAAGCTGGCCTTGGGCACTGCCAGGGATCCAGGGGCTGCTCTGGGAATTCCAGCCCACCCTCCCAGCCAGGAATTCCTTCCCAAATCCCATCTAAACCTTCCCTCTTTCAGCTCAAAGCCATTCCCTGCTTCCTGTCCCTCCATCCCTAGCTCTCCTGGAGCCCCTTGATGGTCTGAGCTCTCCCTGGAGCCTTCCCTTCTCCAGCCTGGCCTTTCCCAGCCTCTTCACCAAAACTTTCATCCTCTATCAGACACTTGGAACAAACCAAACCCTTTCCAGGAGAAAAAATAATTCCAATTCCACGGCTAAAAAACACCCAGAGGAGCTGCAGGACCAAGAGCTGTGCGATACAAACGTGGCCAGTTCCAGCCTGGGGGGCCAGCTTGGCTCCTGATTAATTAACAGAGCCAATTAGAGCTCGAAAGGGAAATGATGGATCGCCGTGGGGGTGGCAGAGGAGGCAGGTAAGCAAACACAGAGTTATCAGCACAATCTCATTTCCCGCTCCGGGAACATCCGCGCTGCTCTAAATAAATCCAGGGAAAGGGGAGCCAGGGTTGCCTGGATACCCCGAGGTGGGAACAGGATGGAGATGGTGTTAATGAACTTCTCCTTCCTTGGATGTTCTGGGAAAAAAAAAAAAAAATAGAAACTCATCATTAATGTCCTGTAAGGCCACAAAAATTAAAAAAATGACGATGGTTTTCCACCCAGGGATTTAAGGGTGTTGCAGAGCCCCGAGGACTCACAGCTCATTCCAGCCAGGATTGGTGTGAAAATCAGGATATTTCACATGAATGAACACTCCCCGACATCTTTGCAATGCCCTGGGCTGGTCTTTGGGTTCATTTAAAAATCAGAATTACCTGCACGTGATTTTAGGTTTGTTCTGAGGAGTAACTGTGGTGTGCACAGGTAATTTGGGGGAAAAAAAGAGAAAATTGCAGAAAATCAGACTTTTTTCGGGCCACTATTAAAGATAAGAAAGGAATAAATTTAATCTCCATTTCTGGATGAGACTTTGCCTTGCTGTCAAGTTAAAATGCACAAAAGGCAGGACAGAGAAACCTTTTCTCTGCAACTGATTTTGTGTTTGTTCTGAAGAATAACTGTTGTGTGCACAGGTAATTTGGGGAGAAAGAATGAGAAAATTGCAGAAAATCAGACTTTTTTTTGGGCCACTACTAAAGATAGGAAAGGAATAAATTTAATCTCGATTTCTGGATGAGATCTTGCCTTGCTGTTGGTTTAAAATGCACAAAAGGCAGGACAGGGAAACTTTTTGAACAACCTGCAACTGATTTTAGGTTTGTTCTGAGGAATAATCACTGTATGCACAGATAATTTGGGGAGAAAGAAGGAGCAAATCAGAATTTCTTGGAGCCACTACTAAAGATAAGAAAGGAATAAATTTAATCTCCATTTCTGGATGAGATCTTGCCTTGCTGTTGGTTTAAAATGCACAAAAGGCAGGACAGAGACATTCTTGAACAGCCTGCAACACCAATTATAGGTTTGTTCTGAGGAATAATCATGGTGTGCACAGATAATTTGCAGAAAGAAGGAGAGAACTGAAAGAAGGAGAGAATTGCAGCCAATCAGAATTTCTTGGAGCCACTACTAAAGACAAGAAAAGAATAAATTTAATCTTGATTCCTTGCCTGAGGGCTGGGGACGGGGAGAAAAAGAAGGATCCAGGTGTGATAACGGGTGGGCATTGTTGCGTGGTGGGAATTGTGTTATCCCTGCAGTGGGCTGGGAACTTCCCGTGGATTATCTGTGCTGATTCCTGCCCTCCTCCTCCCTCTGCAGCCTCGTTAGGAATGGCAGAGCTGGAATATCCTTTACCTCGCACTATCCCATATCCAGGTTTTTTCAAGGCTCTTTCCAGCACAAATTCTTCCCATCAGGCTCCCCAAGGTCAAGGATTGAAGGTCAGGGTTGGCTCCACTTTTTTTTTTTTCCAAGAGCTCTGAAATTCCCTCTGGATCCACTTTTCCAATGAGAGAATTCCCAGTTCTGCTCTGTCAGGATTCGGTTTGGAGCTCCACCATTCCCAAATTAAAAATTTGGATTCAGGAATGGCAGCTCCCCTCTAAGATGAGCATTATTCCATCAATATCAAATTTTCACTGTTCCTTTAAATTTTCCTGTTCCATAGGAAAATTTATAGGAAAATTCCATAGGAAAATTCCATAGGAAAATTTTTGTAACCAAAGAATTGAATTATTTTGTCAAAGTTCATCTGAAATAAAAGGATTGAAGGCCAGGGTTGGCTCCACTTTTTCCCAAGTCGGAGAGCTCTGAAATTCCCTCTGGATCCACTTTTCCAATGAGAGAATTCCCAATTCTGCTCTGTCAGGATTTGGTTTGGAGCTCCACCATTCCCAAATTAAAAATGGAATGTTCTCTGTGGATTCAGGAATGGCAGCTCCCTTCTAAGCTGAGCATTATTCCATCAATATCAAATTTTCACTATTCCTTTAAATTTTCCTATTCCATCAGGTTTTGTAACCAAAGAATTGAATTATTTTGTCAAAGTCCATCTGAAATAAAACACGAATTTTTTCTTATTTTCTGAAATTATTAGATTAAAAAATTATAAATTTTCTATTATTTGTATTAATAAATATTGGTAAAATTAATAAATTTTATAATATTACTATTAATAAACATTGATAAAATTCATTAAAGTAATTTTTATGCAAATGGATTTAACAACAGACATTCTTCTTAAAGCAGAAAGAAAAAAGTTAGGAAAACATATTTTATGCTTTATATTCTGGACATCATCTTAAAACCAGCTTTTTTTCCAGCAATATCCAGTCCAGATGAACAAAAGTCATCCCAAATTTGCTTTTTTCCCCACGTATCCATCTCCTCCCATGATCTTTCATCCCTACACTCCCAGACTTCCCAGAAAATTCCCTGGAAAATCAATAAATGCTCTGGGGCTGCAGAGATTATGCTCCAAATCCTGAAGTTTGGAGCCGGCATTAACGATATTCCAGAGAAGCCAGGCAGGATGCAATAGCTCAGATTATTTTTATCTCTGACCCAAAACCATTCCAGGACTTGAGATTTTTTTTTCCACTCAGATTTGAGATTTTTTTCATTCATATTCCAAGATTGGAGCCATAAAAAAATTAAAAAAAAAAAAAAAGAAAATTTAAAAAAAAACCCGCCTGATTTTTCTCTTTGGATTTTGGCAAAGCTGACCCCAAAATTTCTGGAAGATACCACAGCGACATCCAAATATTTAGGCGGCCACATTTCTGGGAGAGTCATCCCAAAAGTTCATTCCCTGTCTTTATTCCCACACTGAGAGCCTGGAAAAGCAACTTGTGTCCCCTAAAGTCCCCAAAGGTCCCCAATAATGGAATTTACTCCGGTTCAAGTGGCAGAGAATTCCTCTCTGGCAGAGATCCCAACTGAAGTACTTTGCTCCGGGGGAATGGTAATTCCTACGCCATTGGAATGGCCAATCCACATCTTTGGGGCTCCAGTTTTTTTTATTTCAGCCTCGTAAAACTGAAGCTGGAGCAGCTGAGGCCTCGTAAAGGCAGGTTTGCCACTCACCCCCACCCCCAGGCAAAATATTTGTTTAAAGGATGCTGGAATCGGATCCCAGCGGGAGCAAATTAAGGGAATTCGTGCCTGTAGAGTATTAGGGAGATGGGAAACATTAATTTTATTTTTTTAAAGTTGTTTTATTATTTTAATTTGGGGAAACAGTGGTTTTTAAACGACGAGCAGAAATTGTCTGCAGGAGTAGGGGCTCCACGTTGGCAGGATGAGGAGCAGGAACAACAAAATCTGGTCACAGAAATAAGGTTTTAATCAAGAATTTAAAGCTGGAATCCCAAAATTCTTCCTTTTTCTTCACTGAGGCCAGGTTGGATGGGATTAGGAGCAGCCTGGGACAGTGGAAGGTGTCCCTGCCATGGCAGGGGTGGAACTAGATGAACTTCAGGTCCTTTCCAACCCAAACCACTCCATGGCTCCGTAATTCCCAATCTTTTCACATCCTTGGAAGCTGCTGGTCTCAATCCACTTCTCCTCTTTCATTTTCAGGCCAATTTCTCTCTTTCCATCCCCATCTGCCAGGACCTGGGGATGTGAGTCGGAAGCAAGTGACACGTTTTTCCCAAAAGTGAACATCCCTCTTTGACAGCACCAACCCAACGGATCCCAAAGCTGTTCCAGGGCTGAACAGGGAGCAGGAATGGGAAATTCCAACATTCAGCACTGCAGAAACAAGAAATTCCAACATTCAGCGCTGCTGAATGAGCTGGTGGAGCAGAAATGAGAAATTCCAACATTCAGCACTGCAGAAATGAGAAATTCCAACATTCAGCGCTGCTGAACGAGCTGGTGGAGCAGAAATGGGAAATTCCCATATTCAGCACTGCAGAAATGAGAAATTCCAACATTCAGCGCTGCTGAACGAGCCGGTGGAGCAGGAATGGAAATTCCAGAAGCTCTTCCAGTGGTGCTGGAGCAGGAAATGACCTTTGGGCAGTCTGCAGCTCCTTCTGCTGGACAAACAGCACCACTTGTCTCTCCTCCTCCTCCTCTGGGATAAAATTAAACAGAATATCACAGCAAGTCATATTTAGTGCTCAAATTTATGGGATTTTATCCTAATCTTTCATCCTCAGAAAGTTTAGGAATGAGACACGACCTGAAATGTGTGGCCAAGCCCAGGCAGCTGTTTCAGAGCTGTACCTACAAAAAGAGGGAGGAGATGCAGAAGATCAGCAGGAAAATCCCTTTTTCTGATGTGCTGAGGGCTCAGTGCATCCCTGGCCCATCCCAGAAAATCCCTTCCTTGAGGACTTTGTCCCAGACCTCATCCCTCACCAAGCCCAGCTTAGCTTAACACATCACTCCCAGAACTCCTAAAAATTGAGGAGAGAGAGGAGAACCACCCCAGAGGGGCTGAGCCCCGCTCCTCTCACCCCTCCTGGCTCCCTGGGGTTGTTTTCCGCCTAAAGTCAGGTTCAGGGCCACCAAAAAGCCCAGCCTGGCACCAGGGCAGGAGGGCACCCAATTCCTCCTCTCCCAAAGCAAGGTCTCCAAACCAGGCCCAACAGGCAGGATCTGCAGGATCCACACGGATCATGATTGATTTCTATCTAGCGCAGAAGTGCTCAGAAAAAAAGGTTTTAAATATTTGTTTTCTCTCGATACTCTTCCCTTTTAAAATCTTTTTTATCTCTTTGAATAATATCAATGGAATATCAGGAGTAGCAAGGGCCTCAGCACCCTCAGAGCCAGGAATTCTTTCCCAATCTCCCATCTCAACCCTCCCTCCTGCATCTCCAGGCCATGAGGACTTGGGGAAGTTAATTTGATTTTGTCTTTGGAAGGAGAGCCCACCATGGCCATGGAGAGAAGGAGAATCCGTGTTGGAATTATTTTCCCATGCTGGTTTATGGTGTCTGCACAATCCTTCCCATCCCTGCAGAAAACAGGAGAAAAAGGAATATCCAGTCCCAGATTTATTGTATTAACTTCCAGGATTTGGGGGCAAAAGGGGCTGTGATCCTTTTTTCCTTGGTTTTTCCTCCTAAAAACAAAAAAAAATCTCTGGACAATAGTGACAGGATTTGCTCCCAGTATTGAGATTCCTCAATATTTGATCATCCTCTGGAAAAGAACAGAAGGTGTGGGGTGGCAAGGATCCATTGAGGGGAATTTTCTGGGATTTTCCCAGAACTGGATGTGGAAAAGGACACAAATCTCTGCTGAACCTGACACCCAACCTACAAATCAAACACCCTGGGTGGGAGCCAAGGTGCTGAGAGAAAGGAAAAGAGGGAGGAACGGATTCAAATTCCCCCAAATTTGCCTTTTTGTTGCTCCCAACAAAAGCATCTCCTCCCACTGGAGTTAAAAAATTCCTGTCTGACACTTGTCGGGTTATGAATGTGAGATTCAATTCACTGGCAGGGGGAAGATCTTTCTCCAAAGTCTGGAATTTTGGGGGATTTCGGACCCAAAACCAGCAGAATGGCTCAGCCCAAATCTCTGCCTCACACAATATCCCATTTCCTAAAGCTGTAAATCCCAAACGAGTGCAAGGAATGTGTGCAAATACCTCCATCAAATCCTCTCACAGTCTATAACCATTCCTGCCCTTGGGATTTCCTGAAATGGACGCAATTTCTGCACATTTTTAATGGTTTTCTCTGACATTTATTGTTTTATTTTATTTTATTTTATTTTATTTTATTTTATTTTATTTTATTTTATTTTATTTTATTTTATTTTATTTTATT
>VZUI01093278.1:0-32628 GCA_013401135.1 Cettia cetti | reverse complement strand
AAGAAAAGAAAAGAAAAGAAAAGAAAAGAAAAGAAAAGAAAAGAAAAGAAAAGAAAAGAAAAGAAAAGAAAAGAAGAAAAAGAGAAAAAGAAGAAAAAGAAAGAAGAAAGAGAAAAAGAAGAAAAAGAAGAAAAAGAAGAAAAGGAAAAGGATTCTTTGTGTCAGAATTCAGCACAGAGACGCTTATAGGAAGTTTGCACAACAAGTCTTTATTTACAGGGGTGAGGCTGAGGAGTTATGTCAAATTGAACTGTCAGTAGAGAGGTTTTAGAGCAAATCAATAAAGTGACTAGCAGCACATTGCCAGGAACAGGTAACAATCACTCGAGGGATCTAAGGGAATTCAAATATAAAATTGCTGAACTTTTCACAGTAGTGTGTAACCTATAGCTTACATTGGCCCAGGTTCCAGAGTAATGGAAGGTGGCAAATGTGGCCTCAATTTTTAAAATAATCTCCGGAGGGGAGCCAGGAAACCAGAGAATGGTAAATTTGACTTCCTGCTAAGGCAGACTGATGGAAGTTATAATAATGAGGAGAATTAGTAGACATGAATATATACAGCTTACTGGAGATAGTGGACAGGGTTCATAAATAAAGAAATTATGCCTCACAAATCCTGTACAGTTCTTTGAAAGGATCATTGCCCTTGTAGACAAGGGCAACTTGAGAAAAAAAATTACCTTTGGATTCCCAAACCTTTCTAAAATATCCCTTCCTAAACAATCTTACAGAAACCTAACGTCAGGGAGAGATTGCTGTGCATTAATAACTGCTTAAAGGAGATGGAACAGCAAGCAGGAATAAATGGTTGCTATTCTTCCTGGAGCGGTAACTCAGGGAATCCCAGGGGGATATGGCTGGGAATATCCACAAATCACCTAGAAAAGTTGAAGAACATTGAGAGGGGAAAGTTTACTGGTCTTTTGGAAGTAGTCAGAACAATTGAAACCAAAGCATGCTGAAGAATTTCAAAAATTTGCATCATGCTGAATGAGTGATAAAATGGAAGATAAAATTAATCCTCAATAAACACAAAGTAATACACACATGGGAACGCAGTCCCAAGCATGCTTTGGCAATTATCAGATCCAAATTTAGCTGGTTTTCTTTTGGAGATGAGGGACAACTCAGGATGGTTCTCCAAACACTTCTGCTTGACAATCTTTCATTGTCAAAAATTTGAACAACGTAAGGGACAGACTAAGAGAAATCAGCATTGTTTTAATAATGCTGTCACAGCTTAGAGACAGGGTTGGCTTGTGTCTTGGCCTCTGTCTCATAAAGGAGGTGGAAGTTAGAAAACTTCAGAAAGAAAGGTAGCAAAAATTAGCAGAGGCTTCTGTGCAAAGTGGAGCTTTATATATGAAGACTGCTAAAACTGGAAAAAGGTCCAAACAGGACACACCTAAGACATATAAAACAATCTTGAATGATATGGAGAAGAGGAGGACCCAACAATTCTGCTTTTCCTAATACAAGAGCTGGGATCATTCAGCAGAAAATCTTAACAGTACACCTAAACAAAACAAAAATAATTTTCCACATAGTACCCATAAGATTGTGGAAGTGCCAAAGGATGCTGTGGAGGTTTAGCATATGAAGTGTTTTAAAATAAAATCAGGTGGCTACAGGGTGAGATCTTTAGCGCTAAACAGCAACTCCGCTCAGCAAGCCCCTAATCCCTGATCTCCAGAAACTGGGAAAATAGAACAATGTAAGGATTATAATCAGCCTCTTTCTCATGGACTCTCCTTGCAGCTGCTGTGGCCAGATGGGATAAATGGACCCTTGCTCTGACCCAGCATATCATCTTTAAATTCTCTGTGTGCTTTTGTTCACTTTAGCAATCTGTTCTCTGGCAGTGCTGAGGCAAGAGAGAGATGGCCTGATGGTTGTGGTGAAGCTCAGTTGCACAGAAAAGCTTGAAGGAAAAAAGCAAGATTCTTTCACACTTTCTATCAGCTCAAAATAGCTGATAATTCTCCAAGCCTGAAGTCTGTCATGTTCAACCCAGAATGTTGCGCAGGTAGCAGGTTTGAGTAGAAAACAAGAGTATGCTGTAATTGATGGGAGGAAAATTAATAACATAAGCCTCAGCTGTGAAGTTCTAATGGCACTGAAAGCTAAGTGCCAGGCACACTCACCAGGCACTGTGGGCTTCTCCTGCACGATATCTAATGTACGGATTAACACTTTCCCTTTCAAACTTTGAAAATTCACTGACATAGAAATCCCTGAAATAGGAATGGGGGAGGAAAGGCATGATGAGCTGGGTCTACTACAGCTAAAAAAATATTATTCTCTAAAATAATCACAGTCATTTTTAATAACACAAAACCTCATTTTTAAAGTAAAAGAGCTTGTTAGAAGAACACAAATTGCAGCTTTTTGAACACAAGTTGGAGCTTTGTTTCGTACAACAAATACTGAGTACAGTGGAAGCTGCTCTGCTGGCTGACAGCTCTTCAACTCCTGGGAACTGCTGCTCTCTGGTGCTCATCTTCCAAACAAAAAGGACAAATTCCCTTTCATTCACTTCACTCTGCTTTCGATGTTGCTACTGAACTGCCTCATCAAGAGAAGAATCAAGATGTAGTAACTCATCCTTTCTAATTAAGTGTTGGGAAATAATGTGCACATGAATTTTAAAATGGGCCTATGCAATATGTAA
This sequence comes from Cettia cetti, assembly GCA_013401135.1. NCBI lineage: Eukaryota > Metazoa > Chordata > Aves > Passeriformes > Sylviidae > Cettia > Cettia cetti. Next base: position 29,954 of record VZUI01093278.1, on the reverse strand, counting down.
ATGAGATTCAATCAGTTTGCAGATTGGGCTTTGTACAGCATGGTGTCTTCTATGCATATTACATAAACAGCAAAGAAAATTCTAATTTTGTTAGTGGTGGTAGCTTAGGTTCAACATTTTCAACAGAGCATGTCTGTACTCCTCATTTCAAAATTATTTTCATTTTGAAATTGGTGGAAGCATCTTGAAAATGGGGTTAAATAACCTGAAAATGAAACAAAGCACTCATTTTTGGAGCTGGATGGTTGATTCACTGTTTCTCAAAGAGACTGTTTGCTTTAAAAGGAGTATAAATCCTGTGCTGAGTCCCTACAGTCACAAGGCCCTTTGATGCATTTTGCAAGCGATGGCTTAATTTCTGTTTTGATTTTATAGTACAGAAACTACATGGCTGAAATAATGAATGATTTGGTAATATATCTTTCACTATCTATTGCTTATTTTCATCACAGTTCTGCCATTTTTGTTCCCTGTGCAAGCCAGTACATCTTCCTCAATGAGAGAGGCTGGTGAACTAAATAAATATAAAGCAGAAACTGTCTGCAGAAAAATGTCTGTTAGAAATTCTCTCCTTTCTGTTTTAGATAATTATGTCCTATAAACTGCACTAAGGAAGTAACAAAGTTGGCCAGTAAATCAGAGGCAGCAAGTAGAAAAAAGGACTGTTGACGGTGTCTTTAACTGCAAGGGATATATGCATGAAACAGCAATACTTCACAAAATCATAGTTATTTCTGACTTTACTGAAATGCCTGCTGCTCATTACAAAGATTTAAGAGGTTGATGCTGGGAAGAGTAACAGTTACATTTAATGGAAGTTGCAGCACCCATGCTTTCTGGGCTACTGCAATTATATTCTACAGAAACTGTAGAAGCATTTAGTTATTTTTAGCTGATCATCAAAGCATCCTATGTTGTTATTTGCAGTGATTTCAACATCATGATTTTTTGTAATAACTCTTGAGAGGTTTTGTTAATACTTCTATTTCCTACTTGTGCTGCTTTTGTTAAAATGCTTGTCTTTTAAATATTACATGCACCAGTTTCAGGTATAGAAAAATTGTGTAAACCTACCTACCTATACAACTCAAAAGTTAGGGAGTTAAGAGGAAGAGGTGTTGCAAGAGACATCAAAGGAAACAGAGACAGGTTCCTTTGCAGGTGTTGTGGATTCTCCCTTTATTGTGGGATTACCTCCTCTTTTATACAGAAAGTCAGAGGCCAGTTTGATTGGTAACACAAAAGGTAAACCTTTCTACCAATTGGTCATCCCAGAGGGACATCAGAAGAAGGTCCCTCCCATAAGAAAGAATGTAAACATTCTTATATTTACAAAACATTGTTCTTCTGTTTACCAGAAGAAAGCCTGGGAAAGAACCCTTTTTTAACATCAACACATTCAGGCTTGAAACTCAGGACTACAAAGAGGGGAGCAAGAGGTGCTTGTGCTGGCAAATTTATGCATACTTCTAAAATTTAAAAAATACACTTGTCGTGTATTAACTGATTGTAAAACGTCAGCACAGGACTATCCTGTGTTGTTTGGGGAGTTTTTTTTGAATGTACAGACACTTCATATAAATAATGCTTCTCCAAATCATCCTTACACAATCATTTTTATTGTCTCTTTGCATCATGTGTTCTAGGATATCTCTCTCCAAAAAGATTATTATTTTCATACAATTTGCCATGTACAAATGTGGGCTACCTTTTAGCTGCCAACAACTCAGGAATCATCTGTAGTTATAGGTTCCAGCTGAATACATCCAAGGCATTTATGTGTTGTAATAGAATTGTTCTTCAGATCATCCTACAAAATTATGAAACTGAGAGGTAATTTCCAATAAACAATTACCATATAATTTGCTGAGTGATTGGGGGTGGGGGGAAAGTGAATGCAAGGAAGCCCTTGTTTCTTGCATATTGTGTATCCCTTAAAGAGCACAAGGTAAACATTGGTGAAATAGGTAAAAGAGCATGGCCTGCAACTAACCCCGAAACACAAGACAGAGATACAAAGACAGTGTCTATTAGGAAGGAGAAATTAAGAGTTAGATCAATGGAAATTAAAGTTTGAAAGGATGCTGAGGGCGACAGAAGTTTAGACTCATCATTAAGGTTCACTGGTGCTGCCCCGCTGATGAAGTTATTGTACTACATACATAACTTCCAACAGTTGTTTTGGGTTTATGGACTCATATAAATCCTTTCATGCGTATCTCCATGTTCAAATCCTCAAGATTTGCAGCTTGAGGGTTTTTGAGGAGGGAGGCTGTTGATATCCTGGCCTGGTCTGTCCTGCACTATGTCTGGCCCCAAAGTGTGGAGATGTGCTGTGACGTGATGAGAGAGGTCTGTCTTCATTTTGTATTCTTCTTTCCTGCTTGCAATTTTTCTTATGTGGTGTGGGCCTGTGGAAGAAATGGAAACAGAGGATCTGACCTGGATAGATAATATGAGATAAGTAAGGAGCAAGGAGAGGAAAGAGAAGGGGAGAGAGGTTAAGGCCTGACAAACCCCAAGACATGCTCCAGAAGGTGAGGAGCATGGCCTAACGTTGCCTTCCATGTCTCCCCCTGGGCATTCGTTCAAATGACCCCACATTTACAGATTTCTTTGTTGCAGTTGTGGACAAGTACAAAAGACTGAGTTATGCCAAGATTAAATGATTGTGAAAATCTTTTTGCTTCTGATCAAATCCAAGCAAAACTGAAAGATTCCCACTGAACATCCATGTCAATTGGATCAAGGCTTTTTTGACTACTGTCTGTTGTGTTCTGCTACTGCAAAAATGTGATGGCACCAGCCTGGAGAAAAGTAGACTGCTGTTTGAACAGAGCCAGCAGAAACATAGCCACTAACTGATTGAAAACATTGCTTGTCTAAAATGTTCAGCTTCAAGAAGTAAGGCCTTAAGTACTAATGTAGTTTAGATGGTTCCAGATTTGGCTGAAGCTCAGAAACTTGCTTTCTGTCTGTACAAATAAGCCACTGAATGTCCACTCAAGACATTCCTAAAACAGAGCTTCTTACAGTTTAAAATTAATTGCTAGCAAAAAGTCATTATGATTTTATGTAGCGAACTAGTTCTAGTTCTTAGTACAGTTCTGATAGTTGCAGACAATTCTTAAACTTCCAGGAACTGTGCTGTGGGAGGTAATGTTTCTACAGAGATTTTTTTTGTTGCGTCACAAAACAGGTCTACAAATGTACAGTGGGGTGTTCCTTCTTCTACAATCTGTATATCTCTCCACCGTATATTACAATGGTGTTTCCCACAACAAGAGCATGTCTTCCCATAATTGTCTTTCCTGAAGGTGTCTTCATGCCTTCCAAAAAGAGGGAAAACAGAGAAATGAGTGGAAGTTTTCAGTTTTCAGAGAAGTAAAATCTTGGATCTACTGTTGCTGCTTTTGTTTCTCTATACTGTTACTTGTGTTCTGCCCTTTTGCTCCTGAGTACACAGCTTTACTGTATTTTGTGTTTATATTCAATTTTCTGTTAGAAATAATCTGAGATTTAAGTAGGAGAGGTTTTTAGAAAATATTAATATAGTACTGTTCACTCTGTTTTAAAATAAATGGCAAGTTACTATAACACATTGTAATGGAAATAGGTTCTTTTTTTAAAATTTTTTTTTTTTTTTTTTTTTTTTTTTTTTTTTTTTTTTTTAAAATTTTTTTTTTTTTTTTTTTTTTTTTTTTTTTTTAATTCAGGGAACTGAGAGGGCCTAATAAGTAAAGCCAATTTCTTTAAAAAATAAAAATGGAAGGAAAATTCCATACAGAATAGGGTTATTGATATACAATAAATATATAATAAGTTATTTCTCCAAGCTGCTAAAACCAATATGAGAAGCTGTAAGAATATTCCTAATGAGTAAATTTCTTTATTCAATTTATTTTGGTGGATTTCTGTAGGTATTACGCATATTCTCTATTAAAGTAAAAGAAAGTGTAAAAATAATTTTTTTGGAGTGAATTTTTTAAAGAAACACTGCAAATTCCTATTGAAACTACAAAACATTTTTCAAAATAATTTTAGATGTATAAACATTAACTCTTGTATTGAAAATCCAGCTCAAAGGATGGAGTAGATTGTGACCATGACATTTTTATTCTGACTTTTTTGACAAGACACAGTTCACCAAAATGATGATTTTTTTTAATTAACAACTTAAAAACATCTTTATCATTTTCCACAGAGCAAAAATTTTCTTGGAAATTATAATAAAAAGAAAAACAAAATAGATTCCACTGCTTCCAGAACAATGTCTTCAGGAATTAAAGACCTAGAATCCATCCAAAGAGTATTAGTTTGGTTTTTTTCTTTTTCCAGCAGTACTGGGGAATATTGTTTCTGCAAAGAAAAAAAAAAAAAAAAGAGTTTCTGAACAGAAGAATTGCTGAATAAAAGAAGCTAATCTTGCAACATGTTTGTTGAGAAACCATTAGTATATTTCCCTGTTTAAGACCAGCTGGCACATCATAGAAGACTTTTATGAATTTTCTGATTTTAATTAATCCCTCAGGGTTCTCCATTGACCTCAGGACAATTACACAAGGATGAGATTTGTCTTCTTGTTAGAAACAATTCTGTTTATAAATATGTCTTTAATTTTGGTAGGAGCAGGGTGGATTCTTTACTCTTTTTCAGTAGAGCACTATGAATACAAAGTTATTTGTCCTTTGTTTGGCTGCTGCTTAATTAGACTTTTAAATTCTAACCAAGCTTGTTATGGAGCTCACCTGATGCTGGGCTTTTGTCATAAACAAAAGCTTTCATCACAGGCTCACATGCTTCTGCTTGAATCTGCTGCATGCTCCCTAGGGTTTTCTAGGTAAAAAAGGCCAGATTTGTGCCTTTCGAGACATGAATAACCTGAGGGCAGAGTCTTATTTGACTTCTCTTTTTTTCAGACATGATTTCTGAGTTCACAAAGCTGGGAGCTCTGAGAGAGTTGGAGCTGGGTCTCCATGCAAAATTAACTGGGAATAAACAAGCACAGGATAAGATCACAGTTAATCCTGCCATTAAAACCACCCATCTTTGCCTTGGCCATAAATCTTCATGTGTCAACCTAATCTTTGATCATGTTCACAGCAAGAAGCTGTTGTGTTACAAAGAGTCTTCTCAGTCACTTGAGGACAAGTAGTGAGAGCTGTTGAACTTGTGCATTTATGTAAATTCCTACCTCTGTGTCAAGAAGCTTGTTAGTGTATCAGTAAGGAAAGGTAGGGAAAGGAAGGTAGGAGAAAAACTACACACCTCGGCATTATGCCTTCTCCTTCAGGGGAGAGTGAATCAGAAATATTTGCCTTCCATACATCCTTGCTTTGAAGTGGTTCATTTTGGCTTGATTTGACTGCACAGGAGACATTGCAAACCAGCCTTTGTGCTGATTCTGTCAGCCCTTTGGTAGGTAAGGAATCTGGTGTAGACAGCCACCACAGCACTGCCTAAAACTTGCTCAAAAACATCAGTCATGGGGATTACGCAAGGTATTTCACTGCTGTTTACATGCAGAAATCTCTCCATCGAGGTTAATCTTGTAGAAACAAGTACAATTGGGTGATATTTTGTATGTATGATAAAACCTGAGCCACAGGGCTCTGTGCCAGGCTCCATTCTCATAAATGTGTAAATCCACAGCAACTCCCCTAACTTCAGTGGAGATTACATCAAAGCTGAGCTTGAATTCGTATTCTAGGTCGTCACTGCCTACCCACAGCCTGCAACATTGCCCAAACTGATCCCTGGCTGCTTAATTTCTGGCACCTTAAAGGAATAGTTAACAAATATGTGCATATATATGGGGGGTCATATTATTATTATTGTTATTATTGTTGTTGTTATTAATATTAACATATATACTCATATTTATGTAGTGTGAATTATTATTAGCTGTGCTGGAAATAGAAGCCTAACACCAAGAATATTCTAGAATGAATTTTACATTTCAATAAGTGCACGTGCACCTATGTGACATTCACACAGCCAGTAGAATTTATAGGTGCATTAGCCATGTAGAAAGGGAAGAGAAAGGAAACTTTATCAGAACAACAGCGTAGAGGATAATATGGCCATTTCAAGGTTAATCTTCTAAACTTAGGGCCCTGACAAGCAATACTCAGGATGACTACACTGGAGAAAATAATCAAGTGTTATATAGTGTGTTTTGGACCTTTGACAGAACTTCTAGGTCAGTTTTCCCATTTCCTAGAGTAGTTCTTTAATAAGGATATCCTGTGGCTTGGGTAGGCCAGTCCCACAGACAGACCTTAAAGAGAAACTAGTTTTAATCGAATTTCCTACTGATATCTGGCTGTTGACATGATGACAGAGCCTAGAGATCCATTTGTCTTTCTCCTTGTCCAACTCAGTGATTTTTGACCAGTTGCAGCCATATCAAAAGAGAGTTGTAGAATGCTTAAATTAATTGCATTCCTCCAGATTTTGCAACCTTTTGCATCTGGGTGGAGAAGAGGGACCTAAGATAGTACTTTTGCTATGAACTCTGAAAACTGCTACAAGATATTAAAGGAAGATACTCAGGAGAAGGGAAGTTTTAATATTCCAGCCATAGGAAATGTTTCCATCAGAACTTGCACTGCAGGAGGTGCAGAATCTCCATAGTCATTAAGGTTCAAGTAATCAGAGCTCACTGGAATCTTCTGCTCAGGGAACTGCCTAGTAAAACAATGAGAAACATGATGCTTCCACTGCAAAATGTGATAAGGTGCAGAAGGATAAAATCTGAACACAGTTTTAAGACATTATTCTAGTTTTCTAATAAATCACTGGTAATTTTCTAATTCCCTGTGGTCCTTTTAACAGCTACTTTAAAAATCTGTACTAAAATGATGTCACTAACTCGTTTCTGTGTGTAGAGTTCTTTAGGGGGCTTTAAAAGCAAAATTTTGTGGCAAATGGTAGCATCTTGTGTAGAAGATTTCTTGTCTTTGGGTTTTAATCTGGAGCTTTCCAAGAGCCTTGAAGATAAATCTTTGACTTAAATATGATTTCTGTACTTCACATTTACCTTAGCAGATACAACTCACGTCTCTGGATGGGGTGGCTCCTGGGAACTTAACCACTTCATGTGGAAGCTCCCTGTGCTCCTTCCATCCTCTACCATGGCTCTGCATTCACGTAAGATGAAAGGAACAGGCTAGAACTAAAGATTTGGAAGAAACTATAGAAAATAAAGAACCCAGATCTTGAGTTTGCAGCTGTCTGGACAGTGGATGGGAAATAAAAGCTCCAATTTCGTGCCTCCTTGCAGCTGTTAACTGTAAAGTTAAAAGCTGACATATTAGGCGCCACAGACAAACAAATCATGTGTATTTAATTTATTATCCAACAAAAAAAAATTGGAGTTCCTGTAGCGCATCTTCAGATGGGAAAACCACACCAAAACCTTTATTTTTAAAATGCCAACAAGTCTCCCAGAGAATGTGTATCCAAGTGTCACAGATGGCAAGCACCATTCTATAAAGTATGCAAAAGTACAAATTCATCCACTGAATCTTCCGTAAGGGGGTACTGTGCTCATACTTGGAAAAGAAATGTTCAATTAATTTCCAGGAAGTCAAACTTTCTAAACTATACAACTATTGATACAAGATTAATGTTTCCAGTCAATACTGATATGCTTTCTTGGCTGCTGAAAGAGACCCTTTCACTTGGCTTAGCTGCACTTCCAGAGACCTCCCCTTTCCCATGGGACACGCCGTGCCCCCATCCCTAATCGCTGTAATCACAGAATGGACGTTTCTGTAAGGCCTTTCACAGCACGGCACGCGGCTTTACAGATGTGCTTTCTGCCCATGCTGACATCCTGTGGAGAAAGGGGGAAAGGTGGTTCCCTTTGAAAACAAACACAAAAACAAGCAAGCAAATAAAATGTCTTTTGACACCTCCCTGTGCCAGCACTGTGTGTGTTTACTCCCACGGGCAGCCCGCTGGCAGCACCACAGCTGAGTCCGCTAAACCGGCCATGCAGCGAGCTGTACCGATAGCTTTTCTACCAGCCTTCCCAGCCGTGGCAAGGAGCCAAAGCCTGTGCCTTATCTCTTGGACTCTGTCCTCCACAACCACAGTGGATGGTAAAATTACCTTTTCCCAAAAGACATCACATGGGAGCTCTCCCTGCCATTGTCAGCTGGTGTGCTCCAGGGGCTGCAGAACCTCCCACTGCATGGTGACCTCTCCTGCACCCCACCTTTGCTGTGGTGTCGACTACCGAGCTTCTTTAACCTGCCACAGTGCCAGAATGAACAGAGTTCAGGCTCCCCAGCAGTGCCAAGCACTGCCCTTGGAGCAGGGAACAGCAGCAGCAGCCTCTCGTGTGGTCGGCTGCGGTGTTACTCACTATTCCAGCCTATTCCAGCCGGATGCATAGCTGGAGTTACAATGATTTCTACCAGCTTGAGAATAAAACCCTAAATGTGCAATTTCCTGCCCTAAAGGCCTTGAATTTCAACTATATTTCAAATGTGGGCCTCTCATTTACCTGAAAAGGAATAAGTCCCTAAATCTCACTCAGGTACTGGTTTTAGATTCTTCTCATCACTTTCCAAACAATTCTTCTTAAGCTGGGAAATTTAACAAAAGCAAGTTTATTCAATTCCATGCACACAAGCCAAGTAAAAGTGGAACTGAAGGGCAGCAGTAGAGGAACTGGGGTCTGGAAGGCAACAGCCTAATTAGCTGTGGTGTGTTTGAAAATCTGATAACAAATACAAAGCAGAAGGGGTTTTAGATGATCTGCATTGACATGGAAGACTCCTGTTGTTTCTTAACCAAGCAAAATGGTAATAAACCTTGCGTGCCAGGTTCGTTAGGACTGGAATGCATTGTGACTAAGGAAAATAAAAGCAGCTTTGACACTTTTAACTGATGAGAGCTTGTTTAATGAGACTAGCTGGCCTGATTTTCAAAATGTTCAATGGACTTCTGCTGGATTGAATGCAAGTGGCTTCATAACAGTAATAATATCGCAAAATAAGTGCAGGCTAAGTTATGTGAAACCAGTCAAATGTTGTACTCTGAGTTAACTGTGGAGTTATAGACTATATTTAATAAATAAGGAAATTGGTTGATTTGGAGATAAAAAGTGATGCCTTGAGAAAGCTGGCCTGGAACAGAGACTAGACAAAGCTAAAAGATTAAAGTAGTTATTTATTAAAAGGCCTTTAAGGATACACCTCAGGCAGTACAAGAGCTTGGCCAGGGCTACACCCAAGATGGACCCAAAATGGTCACAAAATGGGCATCTGGTTACGAGGTCTCACACTTTCATAAGTCTTGGTCCATTTACATATTGGGGTTAATTGTCCAATTACAGCTTCAGGTTATGAAGTCCTATCCTTCTTGTTTTCTCTCTTCAGTGCACTGTAGTTTATGCTTTTGGGCCTGAAAGCTTGTAACAGTTGTCCTTGGTCTCAAGATGGAAAAGGATTTGTTTTGTCTCCCTATTCTGCGAAGAGGGTTTACTAACACTTAATATGAGGCTCAGAACTACAAACCTAGGCAGAATATGAAAAACACGAAAGCTGAAACTTAAGGCATCTAAAGGTGTTTAAAAAAGGTACATTGAAGCTCCTTCTCATGCTTGTGATTTTACACTTCATCACCTTGTGCCGGCCATGCCAGGCTTCTTCAAATGTGGACCTTGTTTGAATTCTGAGTTTTCTTAGTACTGGTTTTAATTTTAGTAATAGAGTTCATTTGGATTTTTTCAGGATTCTGCTGTGCTAAAACACAGCTACAGGAAACCACCAGTCTTCTAGTGGAAGAACCTAACAAAAACTATCAACATTTACAACACTTACAACACTTAGCATTTATAACAAACAGAGCATGAATGTCAGTAAACATTTAGGATCCTGCTCTTTATTTATCTCGACAGTGAGTCTTCTGAGTTAAAGCAGGCCAAGGGCAAACCCCAAAGAAGCTGGTGTCCATAAACTGTAGACTTTAAATGACAATTAAAATTTTATTTGTAATCTAAGGTCCCTGAGAGTTTTCCCCTTGTTTTGTCCAATTTTTTAGTTCCGTTTCTTAACATGTAAAGTTAAACCTTCCTGAATAAATAGAAAGCAGAGGGAAGAATTGCTCCATTTGTACCCTGGCATGTCACTGGAATTTACTGGGTGCTGTAACTGGTTTTAATGAACCAAGAAGAGGCTTCTACAAAGACTGCCTTTTCCCACCTCTGCTTTCTACAGGGTGGCTCCACCAGCCCTGGAGCCATCAACATCTGTGTCAGCTCGTGTCTTGCCAGAAGAAGTTGTTGACAACCTTTAGTCTTGTGATTAATCTACAGACAGAGCTTGCAGGAGATGCGCTGTGAATGCCACTCCCTTTAGACCGGCGTGAGGCCGGGGAACAGGCAGAGACTTCCTGCAGGAGGAGAGGGGGTGTCCTCACTGTGTGACAGAGGCCAGATAGCAAACTGCCCATTGCACACAGCACACAGAGCTCTCGCAGCCAAACCACCTGCCCTTAGCTCTCCTGAGAGGCTTCTAATGAAATGGTTACTTGTGGAAAATAACCTTTTTGTTGGAGTGCATTCAAGCCAGGAGGGTTGCAGTCAGACTGTCCATCCCATTCAGTGAGAAGGCCGTTTCACAGGGTCAGTCACACAGGCTTGCAGCAGGCAGACAGTGACTTGGAGCAGACAGGTTGCCTGCAGTCCCATGTCCCACTGTGCACTTGGCCATCCCAGCGGGGAGAGGAGCCCTCACCTTCCAAACCTTGATGCAGCAGAAGGGCACATTTGAAGTGTTTATTTGGGGAACAAAAGATTCCTTATACCTTGACAGCGGGGCTGCCTTCAAAACCCTCATTCAAACAGAGCTGTGTTTATTGAATTCCTCTGCACTATATATACATGCCTGAGATTTTAATTCTTTCATAACTAAGAAACACTTGGTCATATTTCTACCTGAGGTATCAGGATGAGAATTATTATATATTTGTGTAGATTTTGGTCTGTTTATCAGCAAAAATCAAGTATGTGGGACTTCAGGGTTCCTCAGGCAGAGAGATTTGGGTGGAGGGAAATCTCTTTTCCTCAGTGGCCTGTTTTGGGACAAAGTATGTCATAAAATCTCAGACATGGAATAAAAAAGCCCACATATTGCTTTTGATAACTACTCACCCTCAGGCTTTCTGAACAGATGGGAGCACTAAACACCAAAATTCTTCAGCTTACAAACTGGCAAAAGGCCCAGCAGCGCTGCTAACAGAAGGAGTTGTACGAGCTCTTCATTATTTACAAATTTAAATTCTTCTGGAAAGAATTACTGTAATATGTAGGACATGATCCCAGGGTTTTGGCAAAATGTATTAGTAACATGAGCTCTTGATCCTAGGAATTAAATTAGATCTTGGAAGGTTAAAGTGTGATGTTGTCTAATGTACCAGGAACTTTACATCTAATGGAAAGTTGTTTACACCTGTTGCGAGTGCTTTAGTTAATACATGAAAGTTGGTCTTTCCACAAGGGACTAGACTGGCTGTTCCTCTCAAATGGTGCCTGTGGAAATCAGGTGAACACTTCTGGGCTGGAAGTGTGATTATAGTACAAGTGCCACATGACCAAAATGCTACATATAATTTAGCTCCTATTTTTTGCCAAATGGAGATTTTGGTCCCAAATATCTCATTGTAGAAACTTCCTGCAAATAATTCAAAATTTAGAAACTTATTTATAAAAAGAGTATTTTAAGAGGTGGTGGGTTTTGCTTTTAGGTATTATCATAACAATTTACTTTTAAGGATTCAACTGTATCACATCAAAGTAAACCTCCATATGTACTATTGCCCTTGTAGCAGGTAATCAAAGAGGGCCTGGAAGTACTTGAAATAAAATGGTGGGAATGGAGGACTCAGCTATATGGAGCTGTTTCTGTAATTTCAGGAAACTAAGGTTCTGATGCCAGTGGGAGCTGGGAGCTGCCGATTGAGGCAGCATTGAGGCAGTGAGATCTGCTAGGAAGGGAGTGGGAAGCATCGTGCAGGCATTTCCTGCTTCCCAAGGAGTTTCTGCCAACACACTTCATCTTCTAATTTGGTAAGGAACAATCCATCTGGCATATCAGCTTTGAAGAAAGTATGCCCCCATTTTATATTGCAGGCAGCAGTTCCTGAGGGTCAGGACAGTGAGAGACACCCAGGCAGAGATTCTATGAGTGTAGTTTCCTGCTTGCCATATAACATCCCTCCCCACAGGGTACCTGCCCATCAATGGTGTGTGGACGTAACTCTCCCCAAAATACCTTCCTCATTAAACTTTCATTGGCATTTCTATTGTTTTCTTTAAATGTTTTGGTATTGACATGTTATTTTGTTGAAAAATTCCTGTCTGTCTCTGCTCTGTATCTCCTGCTTCAGTGAGCTGTCAGCACTCTTTGATTTGCCAGGCTTATGGCAGTCACATAACAAAGAAACTTGCAATATGAATCAGTGATACATAAGTGTCTCCCAGAGGATGCAAGTGATGGAAATCACAGTTATTGGTTATTATTGGACCAGTGGGAGTTTAGGTCTGGAAAAGAGATCATCTTACCAGTTTCACTGTAGTAAAAAGAGCCCCTTCTTTGTTCTCTTGAAGCCACTAATTGCAATGGCAGTTACTTTTGGGCCCCAGTTTTGGGACCATCCACATGGAGTAAGTGAGACTGTCTGAAGCATAGGGATTATCCCAAAACTCCTGTTTTTGCTGGTTTCGAGTCAGAGCATATCTCCAGAAGCAGCCAGACTATGATTACTGCAATGTATTTCAGGAATATCCAAACTAGCTTTAGCCAAGATGCAACAGCACTGTTTTTTTGCAAGAGTTGCAGAGTGCTGAAGCCTGCTGTTGTTCTGTTGTTGTGCCATGCTCAGAATAGTGGGAAGGAGGCTCAGACACCATATCTTTGGATCACAGCAAAGGCAAACTATTTGTTCAGCTGTGCATGTGAAGGTGGGCAGGCTCTTCCCCTGCTGAGGAGTTTAGTAGATCTCTTACTGTTTTATTCTCCAGTCTTCCCTACAGAAGACCATGCAGCTTTCTTTTTTTTTTTTTTTTTTTTTCTTTTTTTTTTTTCCCTCCAGGAAATCTTTCATTTCAGTTCCTGCCAATTTGCCTGCATGGGGCATCAATAAAAAGCAACTGACTGAGTCAGGCCTCCTTCCATGCATTTGCACTTTTGCTCCTGTCAGGTCTTCTAAAAAATGCACAGTTGTGTTTGACCAGCTCTCTAACCAGAAAAACTCTGAAGGACAACAATTGTTGTCTTTGTTTAGCACAAGTGTCTATGGTTTATCTACAGCTATGTGCTGGCAGGTTCTGTGACAGTTGGGCTGCTCCCTTGAACCCTTCTGTCCCCCACATTTTCTTCATTATCTTTATTCTTTAAATGAATATTGTTCTTTCCCTGCATTGTGGATGCAATTGTCAATCATCTGCCAAGTGCCTTAGCAGCTAGAGCCCACATCCTAAGACCTGCAAAAGCTAAAGGCACCGATCCAGCCTGCTTTTACCCCTGCTGCAAGCAGGCAGGTGAGAAATGACACAAGCAAAGAGATATTTATTAAAAACAAGGGGTCACGGTAATCAGTCAGGTAAAACACAATACCCATTACACTTAAAAAATGGAGCTGAGTACCTGAGTTCTTCTTTTCCAGTAATGACCACTACTCTCCCAGTGCCTAGTTGCCAATGAAACCAGTCCCCTGCACCAAGGTCATCACAAGGGAGGAGCAAGAGGATGCAGAGGCCTGGAGCAGCCATAACAGCTTCAAAAGCTGCTGCTTCCCCCAATATATGGGGTCTGGAGGGGGCTTTCTGTTTCCTCAGGACACAAGTTCAGGGACAGCAATAATGACTTCACATGGTGTTGGTTAACCTGTGAGTAAACAGCTCATGCAAATAAAGCCTCCCTAGGGAATAAAATAGGATGGTGATTGGACTTGCCAAAGCACATGAATGTGTTAAGAGGAAAATTTTAGTGTTTTGGAGGGTGTTTTCCTCCTGTTGCGAAGCAGATATCAAAGTGATTTGTGTCCTTTGAAAGGAGGTAACTACCATTGACTGCTCTGATCCAAAACCAGAGGCAGTCCAGCAGCTGAGCTGTCATAGAGTAGGGCAGAAGGATTGTGCCAACATACATGTGCATATTCACATACACATTAGGCTGGAGACTGCTAGAGCTTATTCTGAACGATTTCAGCAGTGTTTTGAGTTCTACAGTCTGACACATTCCAGCCATTTAATGAGAATCTGGGGATTTTTATTGAGCTCACATTTAGGGAATTGAGCAGACTATTTTCCTGTGGGAATATCAGATCTGTACCTTGCACAGAAATTACATGAAGTCACTCTTAATTCCTTTTCTTTAGTTTCTTAAAACCAGGATGTCAGAGAATACAGGGGAAGTGAAACAAGGTGATACAAAACTAACAGAAAAACGTGAAATTCTTCTCAAAGTCTTGGCATTGAAATGCACGCCTGAAACTCATTCTTGCATGAGCTAATATCAGGCAAGTGAAAGCAACTGGCTATGAATAGAGGTAAATTTCTGTTTGAAGTATGAAATTCCCTCCACAATCAAGAACAGCTCTCTGAGGTTACTTGGTGAGGTTATTTGTCAGGCCCTTACCATGCTGCACTATAACAAATTGATTTGCGGCAGAGAATCAGTAAAATTATATCTGACTTGACCAGCTGCAAGCAACATAAAAGAGATTATGATTTCCAAGAAAGAATTATGATTTCCAGGATGATGACATGGTCTCTATCACCTGCAGAACCATGAATTGCAGGTTAGTGGCTCCCAATGTTTTGTAGGAAAGGCTCACTGCAGAAAATTGGTAGTTTTATATGCCTTTCCTTCGGTCCCCCAAAACCCTGCTGCTTTTCCTCCTGTCACTTGTCCTTTGTGCTGCTGCTATCACCACTCCCCTCTTCTCTGGCCATCCAACACGGGATTCTTGCCATGTCCTCCCTTCCTTTTGTCATTGCCTCTCAGAGGAGAACCAGGTGAGTGCTTTGTCAGTGGTTTTCAGCTGGCATCTGTCCAGGTGTTGTTGGACAGATGACTCGACCGCATCATATTTTCTTCTTTTATCTGAAGATTCTGCAAAATGCAGATGGACTTTTTAGTAAGTAGTTGCATCTGTTGAGATATGTGCTTTTCATGTGCATTTTCATAACCACTGAGGACTGCAAATAAATTTTCTCAGGTCTAAATACATCATTAGAGTACTGTGGCAGTATTGCATTTATATTCAGGAGCTCCAAATAGAACAATGGTTACTTAAAATAGAGAGGATAATGTGAAGAACCAAATTTAAAAAATCTGCAGTTGATTAAAAGAATACCTGAAACAACACTTTTCTAATGATGGTGGAGGACATGTTAGCTACTTGGAACAGGATTAATCAATTATCTTACTTCACTAATACTTTTTATGAGTTTCTGTAACAGCAGAGATGCATATTTAATTTTCAGCAAATTCCTTTCATATCATAAGAATCAGGGGGTTTTTGCCCTCTATCAATATTTTATGTTATTAAATATTTCTTAAAGTTTTCTTTTAGATCTTTTTGTTATTAATCACATTTCACTTGTGCACTTTAAAAAGAAGTTGTTCCATGACTCTTTTGTGAGGAAATATCTTGACTGCAGCTAACTGAAGCCCATTGGCAGCTCTGAGAAAAGGGTTATTGTATGATCATTTGGATAACAGGCAGCCCCACAAACCTACTGTCACAGGCTAAGGTAAATCAAGGCATGCTGTTAAAATTGTAATCTTGTATTTGGAGAAACTGGTTTTGACAAGTGATTTGGTAGCGGCACCCAGTGGCTAAAATACAGACTACAGACAAAATTTACTAACCCCAAAATTTCCCAACTCCGTAGTGTTAGCGTCCACCCAGTAAAAAGCTTCCGGCAAAGTTCAGGGAGCTGCAAGCAAGCAGAAACAGTTTCCAGCCTCTTTTACGCGTATTAAAGGAGTTTGATGTTGAGGTATACCCTTGGAATATGCTCTTTTACACTGAAACAGCTAAATATACATATTTTCCTGACATTTCCTTGTGCAAATGCTTCAGTTGCCATGGGAGGTTTATATAACGATTTGTGGGAAGGGATGTGAGCCTCACAGCAAGCCAAATATCTTGAGTGATATCCTATATATAGTCTATGCTGTAGCACACTATAATTTTCGCTGCCTTTGACACTACATATATTTCTGTTTACACTTGCATGTGCACCTTACATATCATTTTATATATATATGTGTTACATATAATAATGTGTGTTCATGTGTGTGTTTGCACGTGTTTTGTAGGAAAACAAATAGACAGACCAAGAATATCAATACAAAGGGTCCGCTATTTGCTTGTCCACATTGCTTACAATTTAGAAGTTGCCATAAAGTTGTACAGTATGAACACCTCACAAATCAGACATGTATCTTCATGTCTGTGGAAGATACACTGGGGCTGTAATATTGGCCCCCTGAAAGCTTCCATCCCGTTCCATCAGCATGAAGGCAGCCGATGCTCCTCTCCACTGCAGATTTCATGCCCCAGGTCTGGGAACAGAAGCAGCAGAGCTGCAGTGACACTGGCTGTGACCTAGGTTAACTGGAGAGGTGCTACTATCTCTTAGGTGTGTGTAGGAAAGCTTCTGCTGCCATATCATCTCTGCTGTCAGCAAAAGTCTCATGGAATTTCCCAAGACATGGATTTTTACTGCAGAGCCTTGAGCCAGGGGACTGAGCCCCAAGACTCTTTCAGGAACCCTCAGGGCTGAACCTTAGGGTGTCTGTCCATACAGAGACAACTGCTCTGACAGTAGCATGTAGTTCTGAGTTTCAAGCCTGAATGTTTTGATATTAGAAGGGTTCTTTTCTCAGGCTTTCTTCTGGTAAACAGAAGAACAATGTTTTGTAAATATAAGAATGTTTACATTTTTTCTTATAGGAGGGACCTTCTTCTGACGTCCCTCTGGGATGATCAATTGGTTGAAAAGTTTACCTTTTGTGTTACCAATCAAATTGGCCTCTGACATTCTGTATAAAAGAGGAGGTTGTCCCACAATAAAGGAGAACCCCCTGACCACTTTAAAGGAGCCTTTGTCTATTTCCTTCCATGTCTCTTGCAACAGTAGCAGCTGGAAACCTTTTGCTATAATAATTAATGTGTTTGTATATTCTCAGTTGAAGCTCTTAGTGCACCACATAAAAATAAAATAATATTTTCAAGGCAGTGCAAGACCAGTACTAATATGAAAACTGCCAACACATCCTTCACAGGAGACAATAAACACAGGTGTAAGGTGCAGGTGGTTACCAATCGGTGGCCAGCTGTGGTGGTTCAAAGCAATAACTTTGTGTGCAGAAAGCTGGGAAGCAGCAACAGAAAGCGCCATGCAATGTTCAAAAACTGGAAAAGCTGGCTGATGTGAGAGGAAGTGAGAGTGAGCACTGTCTGAGGGCTCAGCACAGACCTCACCTGATGGCTTGTGGTTGTAAGGACAGATGACAGATCACAGCTGCCTTATCAGACTCATTTGTGAAGCTCAAGGGGAAGCTGTCAAGCACCCTCACCATAAAGAGCCTTAAAAATGTACACCAGCAAGTACCATGTTTTTCTGTTCCTTGTACACCAAGAAAAATGCCCGTCAGGAAAGTTTCCAAAGTGGTTTCTGTTCCAGTTCTTCATCTTAGTTGTAAGTCTCCTTCCTAGCACACCAGACTTCAGAGAGAAACACACCTACCACTCAAAATAGTTACAGATGCAATTCTCACTTTGGTGAGTTGTTCCTCCTCTGGAACCCACTGCCATACAAACATTCACTCCTTAAGTGGAAGCTGTTGGGGTTAGGAAGAAGCAAACACCTCTAACTCCCACTGCTTTTCCAGGGTTTCCTCCTCACATAGCAGAAGCAAATTCCTATCAGTCACCCATCTTCATGGATACTTTCACAGGCTGGATCCTGAACCTCATTCTCCAATTTACAGTCTCCTACTGCTGGGCAGACCCTTAAAGAGCAGGATGGAACAGGCAACTTACAGGGGGAGTTTCCTGAACAGCCAGAGCAGACCAGGTTCAGCTCATGCATTCAGGCTCTGCCTGTATGATTAGTGTAGCACAGAAGCAGCTCATTTTGGGAGGCAGAAGATTCTTCACCACTGATGATTCTTACAAACAGGAGAGATAAAAAAATCTCTTGAGAATTATTGTAGCTCTTCCTCCCTCATGAAAGAAAGGATGGACTAGGAGACCTCTCAAGGTACTCTGCAGCCCTATTTTCTATGATTTGTAGTTGTGACTGAAATTTTCAGTCTCCAAAGTTCTCTGACTGGCATGAAGGGACTTTCTACACTGATTACAATCCCAATCAAAAAAAAAAAAAAAAAAAAAAAAAAAGAAAAAAAAAAAAAAAAAAAAAAAAAAAAAAAAAGAAAGAAAAATAACGAAAAAACCCCAGTACCCCATTAACAATGCTCTTTCTTACAAGCAAATGTCAGGTTTTTATTCTTTTTTTAGTTCATTAAATACAGAAAAATATTTGCTGATTAGTTAAAGAGAGTTCAAAAAGTACTGATTAACACAACATTTGTGTTGCTTTTAAAATTGTACTTTAATGAAGGTCCACATCCCCTTTTTATGTTTCAGTATTTGCTGTCTTTCATATTTGAGATAATTCTTCTACCTTTAACAAACATGTTTTAGTGAAATATTTTATCATAAGTTCTTCAAGGCAATACTTTACAAATATTCTACCTCTAAAACCTTTACCTCCTTTTGCCTTGCTCAAGCTTAGTGGTCTCTGCAGCTGTCAGCATGAGGCCAGCAACCTTCCCTTTTTTCACAGTGGTTTTAGAGAGGCCAGCATCCCCAGGTGGATTTTCAAGAACCTCTTCCCTGTAAAATGCAGGAAGTCCCAACAGGATGAGAGAGTGAGAATCCCTTTCCTCACTTCCCCACCCTGCAGAAAAACCAAAACAACAGTTTGAATGGGGAGAAGGAATGATTAACACAGGGGACTAATAGAGAATGAGACAAAAGAAAATGCCATCCTGTCATCATACAGAACAATACTGGCTGGAATTTGTGATAAAGATAAAAAACAGGAATGCATAACACATCTTGCCCAATAAATGCTGTCATCCCTCTTCCACTTACGCATTATTTGCACCTCCCTCAGGCCGAATTATTTTCAGCAAGAGTGAGTCAGAACACCAATTGCAAATTAGGTGGGACACTGTGGGACCACCCAGGCAAGATGAACTCTGCCTGCTATTCCTGGCCGAGGTTTACATTCTTAAATAGTGCCCAGTGATTGACCCTTTGAGACTTCACTTTCCTGACATTTCCCAATGTCAAAGCTGAACCTTACTCTCTGCAGTTTTCCTGTCATGCAATCAACTGCAGACAAGGGGAACAAACAGTTTCCTTTCCTTTGCATAGTTGAAGAAAATTGCAACCCTCCTTAGTTTATCCTTTTGTCTTTCTGGAGAAAAAAAAATTCAAACCAATTCTAATTAATCCAGTGTTGTTTTCAGAGAACTGTTCAGATTTTTGACTGGTTCTTCTCCTCCTTCAAAGGGGAGAAGCTCAAAAACTGAGGCAACACATCAGCTATAGCCTTGCCACTTTTAAGTGCTCTTGTAGGCAATACTGCTTACACTGAATTTTTATTTCTAAGTGATATTCCACGAGTGTGATGCTGTTGACTCTTACTGCAGCTTGTGATAGTTGTTGTTTCAGTGACATGTGGAATCCTCTACTTTCAAGGAACATGCATCATTACCCTAGCCATGGATTTTAAAGCCAAAGGAATTATGTGACTTTTTCTCTTCCTGCATTAAATTTTGTTCTATTTCCCCCAAGATACTTCTCCAATTTTTAAAGATCATTTTGAATTATAATCCCACCCTTGAAAATTGCAAACAATGACCCCAGGAGACTTTCGAACACAGCTGTCAAAAAGGTGAGTTTTTGCTTTCACCTGCGAGTCAGTTTTGAAAAGTGTTTCCCTTAGCCTGGATTAAGAGAGTCTAAGTACCTTGACTAAAAAGAGACTTCATTACTGCAACTCTTCTAAAGGATATGACATATGTGCTGGCAAGCAATGTTAACACAGAGCAGTCCTGCAAAGATTGTATTTTTTGCAGCTCTTCCCTGTGTAAAAAGCAAGCTTCTTGTTTTGCTTTTTGAGCTACTGTTTGACTTCCACGTTCTTCCGTAACAGATCTATTTTTTGAACTGTCTTTTTGAATCCCGGCCTAACTACATTTTATCTATTCATTTTTTAAGGATGATGATTCAAAGGATTTTTGTACATGTTGAATAGGCAGGCACAGAAATACTTAACAGAAATGCTTATGCAGAAAATTAGTTCTCACTAGTATACATTTTAGATCAGGATGAGCTCTTAGGCTCTGGGTCTTTATCATTTATACTTTCACAGAGTGGCATTTTATTAAATGTGTATCTTTGTTTTAGTGCCATGTTATCTGGAGGATTGTTTGGATGGGATTTCTCATAATAGATTGGTAAATTAAAGAATATAGAGATTATGAGATAAAATAAAAAGTTTATAAAGATTATGGAGATAAAGAGATACAGAGAACACCATTACCTTTCAGGCATTGATTTTACAAACAAACAAATTTATTTTTTTCATCAATTTTTTTGACTTTATTTTTTCATCAATTCAGACTAAATATCCTCTTTTGTTTCAGATCCTCCTTTGGGATAAACTGCTATTGCTTCATTGACCACAGCAGACTTGTGACATTTTATACCAGCTGAGGAGTTGCCTCTGGTATATTTCAGCTAGAATATTAAAAGCAATATACTTTTGACAAAAAAGAAAAAAAATTAAAAATAGGTGACAACATCTGGTATCCTTTCCATGTAGATTAAGTAATGGAAGGTTTTAAAGCATGGGGTGCTTCAATTTAAGCTCTCTTTCAGTTTCAGACTGTACAGTAAACATTTCATTTCATGTAAGTGGTGTCATTATAATACCTAGAGGGCTATTTGGATAGGAGATCATCTGGCAGATTATTTGGCGAATTACTGAAGACAGAGGATATGGGGAACATAAAGGATCCTGGATACATCTGTAGATTATGAGAAAAGCCACAGTTATTTGTTACAAGAGAGAAGAGATGCGAGACTTTTTTGCAGATAATAAATAAGTTCAATGACATTTGAAATTGGAAAGCTAACTGATCTCACAAGAGGTTTCTTGCTTCCACTGACCTTCATTCAGGTATAGAATCCACCATCCCTGTTTTCCTCTGACAATCCAGAATCCTCTGGCTCCCCTTTCACAATGTGGACTTCATTTGAAAAAGAGGGCAAATAGAGCATGCAGCACAGGTCTATTTGCCCCAAGCTGGCACTGAACAATGCACTACACTGAAAGGAGAGGAATGGGAGAATCTTTGGGAACATGGTCATATAATGGGCTGTAAACATCTCCCATGAGAGAGGGGATTGGAAGGGAGCATGGAGCATTTTTATAAAATGTAAAGATAAACATGCCTGAAATATGGGGTGGTTAAAAGGGGAAAATAATAGGAGAAATAGAAATAGAACAAGAAAGACAGAAAGAAAGAAAGAAAAAGAAAAAAAAAACAAAAAGAAAGAACGAAGAGAGAAAGAAAGAGAGAGAGACAAAGAAAGCAAGAAAGCAAGAGGCAGAGCAATCTGTCTGTTGAACTTTTCATCACAAGAGTGGCAACAATGGAAAGACTGAAGACAGGCTTTCCAAATGGTATTCCAGATTGATGTACAACAATGGTTGGGCATACAATAATGTACAAAGATGTTGGGGTACAATCATCCACTACACAGGCTCTTCTGAACAAATTTGTTGGCAAATCATCAGAGACAATGACAATTCAATTAGATCCTTCTCAGAGTGAACACAGTGAAGGGAAATGTCAGGAAAAAAACAACATCAAGCAAATTCTTATCATATTGAGCGGTTTGTCCCTGTTTCTCTGAGACAGCATTATTCAACAGCATTCAAATGAAGGCAAGCTCTTGCATTATAGTACATGTTACTAATTAAGAACAATTCTAGTTGTAATTAAAAAACTTAACTCCACTGCTCTATGGTGGCAAAGGTAGTTTATATCTTGGGTCTTTCTATTAACTCAGAGTGGGAACACTAAGAAGATTATTTGACAAAAAATGTCTTTATAGCCTCTGGACACAAAACTGAAAGTTCTCTTGGTTAATTTCATTAGCTTAATTAATTTGGCCAACTTAATTAATTAGATTTTCACTAAAACTGACAAAAAAGAAACTAACTACTGCTCATGTGTTGATAATGTTTTTTTAAAAAATGCTCATTAAAAGATTGTCCCTACCCAGATAAGTTTGAAAAATGTTCTCTATAGAAACAGAGGTGTTTTATATACCACGCTTGTCTTTCATTCTTCTGCCTTTCTAATTCTTCTTAGATGACTTTAGAAGAAAAGCCTTATCAGCTGGCAGACCACAGCCTGCAGGCACTGAATATCCTGCAGCTTGGGCTAATTTCTCTGCCTCTAACATCTTGTTTCCATGCACACGTCTCTTCAGGACAAACAAAAAGAGGGAAGTGAGACAGAGATACACAAAAACCAGTTGCCAGAATAGCAAATAAGGAATTAAATTTGGGTCCACTTTTACCTTTCCTTGAAGACTTGCTAGTGGAAAGCAGCCATGGAGTCAGGGAGGGAAGGTCAAGCACCAGCAATGAGAGATCAAAACTGGTCTGAGCACCAGAATAGCTTTCAGGTTACCCCCTGAGTGGAACTAACCTCTTTAATTGCCTTCCTAAACAGAGCTAATTGTGACGTTATTTTTCTCTGATATGCCTGATCAGCTGTTCATTTCACTGAATAATTGCATAGATCTTTAACTTCAGGAAACAATACAGTTATTTTTCTTTCTTTCGCCAACAGGATTTCAAAATATAGTAGACAGTAGGCAAGCAGAAGTAGATATATATGTAAATAGATGCTTTGTTACACAGTTCCTCAAATGAATATGCATTTGGAAAAACATTTTGTTTTCTTTTTCAAAATCAATTTTAATTCCATGAATCTCTCCATGTTAACTTATGTAGCACCAAGCTTATGTTTACATCTTTGTTTACAAAAGAAAAATGCAAGGTTCTTCTCTGCAGACATGTTGGACCTTTGTCTAACACAGGCAAGTGTTTTAATTTGTTGATATGGATATGTGGAGGCATGTATACTTAGTAACAACTGAATGTCATGGTGGTCCATGTTTCAGGTGGGACCCCTCCCACAGTTAGCTTCTGGGCTCTAAGAGAAATGACACATGGAAGGAACTCGAATTTCTGGCACATGAGAGACTGTGGAAGATTCTTCTCACAAACTGCCCTGGTGAAGCAGGTTTGGTAAGCTGTCATCTTGTAGTCAACATACTAGAAAGTAAAAGAAGTGCTACAGTGTTGAAGGGTGGATTTAGAATACTTGCTGAATTTAGATCCAGCTGATGTTAGTAGGCCTAATGGCAAGCAAATGTAAGACTTCGTATTATAAGTGACTAACAGGACTCATGGAAGGGTATTTTAATACTTCAGAACATATATACAGTTATGGCTTGTTCCTTTGTTCTTAATATCCTTTAGTACCCTTCCCTCTAAGTTAACAAATACCCCTCTCCATCTATTGCAGTGGCATTTATCTGTAATCTGATTCAATTCCCAAGTGATAATTTGGTTATGGAACTTCAGGTTATGGAACTCTGTCTGTGACCAGACTAAGGACCACAGCCAAAAGGCAGAGTTATAAATAACAGTAACTGTGCTTACTCACATCTGCAGTGGGCTTGCACTAAATCAGTACCATTTGGGGAAATTGGAGAAAAGAATGTGGAAATAAACAGTAATTGATCCATTCAGAACCTATTCTAGTCCTGGAGCAGATCAGTATGTGATAATGCTACAGTGGATGGCTCTTGCACTAGTTCTGTAATTAAAGTTAAGATGATTATTCTTCAACATAGTAATTTTGTTCATCCTTGAGGAAAATTACAGCATCTTATTCTCCAACTTTGAATACTTGTTTTTTTTCAATTATTCCAAGTTTAATTTGACATAAATTTCATTAATATATTTTAGCATGCCTTTTAAATTTTCTATGACTTTGAAGGTTCTTAGTGGGATGTCAGACTTTTCAAATCTTACTAGGTGAAATTTTATTGAATTCACATGCAAAATTTTTTAAAAGTTCTTGCTACATTTCTGCATTAAAAATTCTTGATATAGTCATTAAATGTTATGTTTGTTAGAAACTACTGTGGTTTAGGAGTGGTACTCCCCAATTCAGTGCCCCTACTGAGACTCTCCAAACCACATGCCCTTTTCTTTCTCCCCTGCTTCGCCTCACCCTCTCCGGCAGTGGGCTGGAGGGGAGAACTGGAGGCACAAAAGGCAAAGATCATGAGTTGAGATAAGAACGAGTTACTGAAAACAGCAATGAGACAAGAAACGGAACAGTAA
The DNA here is from genome assembly GCA_013401135.1 of Cettia cetti. NCBI lineage: Eukaryota > Metazoa > Chordata > Aves > Passeriformes > Sylviidae > Cettia > Cettia cetti. The sequence goes on along the minus strand of VZUI01093278.1, from coordinate 5,410 downwards.
CTGCAACAATACCAATGACAGAGGGTACAAAAAGAGAAACAATTCACATGGATAACCACCCCAACAATAATGGATGGCTCCCTCCACCACATTTATTCAAACAGAAGGAATCCCTTTGCCCTGGAACAGACTCCCTTCCCCCGTCCCCAGCAAGGACATGAGGCTGTATAGAATAAAGTAATAAATTGCGTGTCATTCCCCCTCCTGACTACTGCAAAAAATTGACACTGTCCTGGTCAGAACCAGGACACAAATGAATAGGGTGAGGACAAATCTGAATAAGATAAAGGTGTCAGAGATAGGAAAACGTCAAGGATTTAGGCAGATGGTGACTCTGCAAGTGGCTAACCTGATTCAAAGCACTACTATGAAGATTTTGTGCAATAACAGATGATGTGTTTTTAATAAAAGGTCAACTAAGAAGCACTCAAAGCATCTGTGAAAAAGATGTATGCATCTCACAGCCGCAGTTCACATCAATAACACCTTAACAGGGATAAACCCAGACTCTTGGTGGTTCATCCACCATTTCCTCTGCCACTTCTTGGCCCATGCCCAGCTTAATATCACAACCCTCTGCTTAATTTAGCAGCCCTTCAGGTCTGCCAGCAGGAGAACCTACGCAAGCTCTCCTACAGCTGACTCATTCAAATTGGATGAGATGGTTTAGACATCTTAAATAGAAAATATGTTGACCAACTAGTGATTTAGTAAGCCTTCAGATGAGAATCTCCTCTGCAAGTGTAAATGTGCAAAAGGAAAAACTAGGAGGAGTGTAGAACAGGGTTTTTATCATTTCCCTTATCTACTAGCACAGATAGATGCTGCAGATTGAATTTCTCCTTGACAAATGGTGTGTTTGTCTAAGGTTGAGGAACTGACTTAATGCAGAAGTTTCTGGTTTGTAGTTTGGCTCTTATAGGAAGGGCCCCATCAACTGTTCCTGCTTCACACCTTGCTTTAGGTTTTAGGCCCCTCCACAGCATGATTATTATCTCTGACTGAACACACAGCCATGTCAAGAGCTTGGGTTGCTATTAAAAGTAACCCAAAAGCTCCTCCAAGGCTGCAGGTAAATCTCTGTATCCCTGTGGCCTTCCATGAGCTGCAGGGCCACAGATGCTTTGCCATGGTGTGCATCACGACTGAAGGGGAACCTCAGCTCTGGTGCCTGGAACATCTCCTGCCCATCCTTTTGTACTATCTTGATGTCTGCAGAGTTGTTCCTCTCACATATTCTCACTCTGCTCTGAGCACAGTTACATCTGTGCAATAAAGTTTTTTTCCTTCTTCTTGAATATGTTATCACAGAGGCGTCAGTACCGTTCCTGATTGGCTCAGCTTTAGCCAGTGGCAGATCCATTCTGGGACTGGCTGGCATTGGCTCTGCTGGACATGGAGGAAGCTGCTGGCAGCTTGTCACAGAAGCCACCCGTGTGCCTCTGACTCCCATCCACTACCAAAACCCAGCCATACAAACCCAGTACAGGTTTATAACATGCTAGTCCCGTGAAGGGAAGCATTAACCAGCTCTAGAGCATTTTGATATGTCAGATGCCCAGGAGTTGTGTATAGCTCCAGCATTTCATCACAAAGGAGCATCTCCATGGGAAGTGGATCAGATGCATTAGTGGAACTCCAGCAAAGCAACATTTTCCCTGGAGCCCATGGACATATCACTGCTGGCTGCAGCTGATAGCATCCCATACAGAGCCCCAAAGATTTATAACAGCATAGTCCTGTTCTTGAATCTGCCATTTCCTCACTGTGAAGACAAATAAAAAATGCAAAATGATCAGTAACTTTAAGATGAAACAAAAATCTAAACCAAAAAAAAAAAAAAAAAAAACTGAACAAAAAGAAACAAGACTGAAAAGCAGAACTAAAGTCCAAATCTGCAAACCCAGTTTCAGTATTCAAATGCCTCTGTCAGGAAAGGAATCCTTCTCCGAAAACCTTTTTGAAAAACTGCCCAGCATTTCCTTTCTATTTTGTCAACATACAGTTGCAGTAGAAAATTGTCTTAACTATATAATGAGAAATACAGTTATTTCAAGTATTACACCAAAGATAAAATGCCTGTTAACATTAATGCTACCATTTACTACTTTGTAAATGAAAGGTTGTTTACCTTCTGAAAAAAAAAAAAAATCAGAACTAAGCTAAGGTAACCACATGGATTTAATAAACAAAACAAACCTTAAGTGGTCTTGAAACTTCAAAACAGGGGAAACATCAAAGTGAAGCTACATAAATTAAGCATAAAAAATAAATCTCGTTTACTACTAGTATTTTGTGAGATTGTCTGTGGAGTCATAAATTCAGAGAAATTTAGCATGCAGGTGAGAAGTAAGAGGAAGGGAAGCATGAACTCTAGTGGAAAAGCAATCTTAAGTTAATTTAGGATGTGTTCTGCCTAATATTGTTGAAGATCTAAATGAGAGCTCTTTAAATTGTAGATGTAGAAACAAGTCCTGGTGTGATTCACATTCTAACTTCAGATCTAACATGACATGCTGAAATACATAAATGTTGCTTAGGATAGCAAAGGAAGCCCAGTTTGCTTCCCTGGTTTTTTTTATAAATTTTGGTTGTGGTGCCAGAGTTAGACAGCAAGGCTTTGTAAATTCTAACATTAACAGGCAGACTACCTTGTTTGCCCTCCATTCAGCACCTGAAAAATAAAACACAGTACAACAGGATAAAAACACCAACTATGGAACTGACAGCCAAGGGAATACAGTAAAATGACTTGCCATTGTCTGCGTAGATTTTACAGAAGTATCATAGAATAGTTGGAGTTGGAAGGTATCTTGGAAGATCATCGAGTTCCAACATGAGTATCAGTTATCAGTTCATGCTGGAATCAGTTCAGTCGTGAACTGCTTAAGATGTTTTCTGGTCTGCTGTGTTAATAACAAATATTGCAGTCTGAAGCAGTACAAAATAAACCTAAACCTAGCCTTCTTTTCTATTTTCGTAACACCAGTAAAAGCTCAACTTTTCCAGTATCCACATAGGCATCTCTAGAAGAATGTGTTGAAGATATAAACTCCTATTTACTTCAGGGGCCTTGAAAAGAATTGGTACTACTTTGCTGCTTCAAGAATTGGGTCACTCATGAGCAGAACTCCATGCACTAACTCTCAGTGCAAAGCTGGCTCTCAGAAGTGTGTGCAGAATTAAATGTTGCAAGATGAGGCTCTGGTCCAAGGTACTGCTTTGCTGGAAAGAGAGAGGAAAAATCTGAAATAGAAAAGTTACAAGCAGGGAACAATCTGCAGAACTGTGCTCTGATGACTATCCCTGAGACAGGAGGGATATGACCTCCCAGCCCAGCCCAGCCCAGCCCAGCCCAGTAGAATCTGCTAGCCCACACAGCTGCACTGTTTTCACGTGACAGCTACTGTACGCAGTTCAGTCCTCCCAGGACAAAAATTGAAGCAGAACACTGTTTTTTGGGGGTTTTGGCAATCACAGAAGCCTGCATCCCTAGGAGTGGTTGCTGTTTTCTAAGACTAGAACAAGCCTGGCCTCACTCATTTAAACAAACCAGTCACTCAGTGGAGTACATGTGACCTATTCTAAACACAAAGCCTGAGAAAGAGATGTCTGCAATACATGCAGAGCACGGTGATTTTGCAAAAGGAAGGATGTTTGCAGAAGACCACCTGTTGCAGGACATGTTCTGTGGTCAGAATAAGAGACTGCAGTTAGGATGTTGATATGCTTTGCTGTTAGGTTCATCAGCTTAGAGCAAGAGGAAGATCACTGACAGTTTTATATTTGAACTGAAAATAAACTAGAGGGCAAGGTAGTGTGTAATGCACTCCAGTATGACATGTTCTGCTTCCTTTGCAAAGATGTGCGTATAAATGACATTAGTCTACACAACCCGTATTGGTGATATGGGCATGGGGATTTACTTTGCCTACATGTTGACTAGAAGTTCAGTCCTCCATGGGTAGCTGCAGGCAGTGTTAGCACACAGAGTATCTGCATCTGGCAAGAAGAAAAATTGTGCAATGATTCTCTTTCACATCCTCTGCTATGTTTTGCAGATTTTTGGATGCGTTTTGGACTCACTATACAAGAGATAAGCAGATGGGCTGTGGAGAGCTCTGGATTTCATGGGAATATTTGTCCTAGACACTTTTTACTACAAAATAATTGAATATTTTTTACTGACCACAGCAACATCAATTCTTGCACAATAACTGCTGCTGGACACTTTAATGGAGAAAGATAATCAAAATTTGTTAACTTTGTTGCACTTCGTACTTGAAAATGTTGCACTTGACTGAGTCATACTGAGAGGTTGACTGAGAGGTTACTTTTGTTCTAATTTTTAGGGCCCCACTTTTCCTGCTATCAAGCTACTTCAAGACAAAAGTGTCAGTGGAGGATCAGATGACTTCTCGGTTTTGAACATTACATCCTCTTCTCAGTAAGCAAGTGGGCCCTACACCCATCCTCACCCAGAGCTTCCAGAGGCACCCAAAAGAGAACACTGAAAGGCATCTTTACTGCTTTACATTTTTTATTTAAAATTCAGCAAAACGATAATTTACTGTAAGCTCAGCATGTGACATATACTTCACATTGTGTTGAACCTCAGCCAGCAGTGACAGAGTGGGGAAATTAAGTAATTCAGTTGTGCCATTCAACGTGGCCCATCCTGTCGCCAGCGCGCGTTGGGTGGGCGTTCATCCCTCAGCAGCACAGCTGGAAAGGAACAGGTTTTTTTGTGTGCCCTGCAAGACTCGGGAGAATGCCGAGAGCCTTTGTTCTACCTCAGGCAAGACCAAGATCTAACCAGGGATCTCTGACCCCTCAACCTTCCCATCTCAAGGTGGCATCGGCCGACTAGTTGATAGGGCTGCTGTTTAGCAGGGCGGTTCTGCGGTGCATTTGAACGGAGACAAGACGGGTTTCCAGGCTCGCAGCGGGCGCTGCCGGTGCCCAGCAGAGTCTGACCCACGCCCAAACGCGGCACCCGCCAGCGGACCGCGCCACCGGCTGTCCCCGCTTAGTACCTTCACCCCTGTTCGCCCACTGCCCGCGGGGGCCTTCAGCCGGGCCGGGAGCGCGGCAAAGCGAGTGCACGGGGGCCGCCCTGCCCCGGAGGGTTTCCCCTCCTCCGGTGCCCCGGAGGGGTCTCCGTGCGGGTCCGGGTGCTGAGCGCCGCCGGGCGAGGTGGGTCTCGCTTCCCTCCGCGTCCCGCCACGCCGCTGCGAGGCGGCCGCCCCCAGCCCACGGCGGCCCGGCGGCCGAGGTGGGCTCCCGCGGCGCCGCCACCGCCCACCGTTCGCGGCAAGGCGGGCCGGCGGGGCCGGGGGGCGGAGGGGGAGCGGCGGCGCACGGCGGCGAGGTGGCTCGGCAGCCCTCCCGGAGGAGCCCGGCCCACCTC